>JARJHM010001029.1:0-85536 GCA_033356055.1 Carex pumila | reverse complement strand
TACAGCCAGGTGAAGACACTGAGTCGGAGACTAGTAAAGAAACTAAAGGCGACTTGGATGGCAGATGAGACTCCTTGGTCTGGAACTTGGATTAAACCCACAAGGAACATGCAAGGAGTGACCATCCCGGCATCATACAGGTTTGTCTAGATACAATTTGTGTTTTTTGAACTGGTAAAATCTGAATATGAATAGAACATTGTAGATATACAAGAATGCTCCTTGATTGTCTTAATTAGTTGTTTCTTTTTAGGAAGCACAAAGCTCCATTCCAGTTAAATGAGAGATATGATCTAATCCTTAACAAACTAACAAAACCTCCTTAAAACAAACTATAGGTGATGGTTAGGCCCCCAAGCAATGAGCCGCAACATGGAAGCACAGATGGTGGCTGTGGGGTTCAGCTTGATTTCACTGAAGTTGACGTGCGACTACCAATGCTAATATATTTGTCTCGGGAGATGCGCCCAGGTTACGACCACAACAAAAAGGCTGGTGCCATGAACGCACTGCTTCGCTGTTCAGCCGTCATATCTAATGGCCCTTTTGTTGTAGATTTGGATTGTGATCACTATATCTACAACTCCCAAGCCTTTCGTGAGGGGATGTGCTTTATGATGGATCGTGGTGCTGACAATGTGGCATTCGTGCAGTTCCCTCATCGCTTTGAGGGTGTCGATCCTTCTGATCGCTATGCCAACCTGAATAGAGTCTTCTTTGATATCAACATGCGTGCACTAGATGGCATTCAAGGACCTGAGTACCTTGGCACCTGCTGCATGTTTCGCCGCATTTCCTTGTATGGCTTTGACCCTCCTCGGCATAAAAAGAAGGCAAGCTGCCTTGATTGTTGCTTCCCTAAAAGGCGCGTAATTGTGCACGAGGTTGGTGAATCTGAACAACCTCTTCAGCCATCTGAGGAAGTTCTAGACGATCCAGCATGGCGAAGGAAATTTGGGAGCTCAAATGTATTCCTTACTTCCATCAGAGAAGCTGAATTAAATGGGCGACCACTCTCTGAGTACACACCTATTATGAGTGGTCGTGGATCAGAACTGCTAGTTGTTCCTTATGAGCCACTGACAGCACACAGGCTTGCTGAGGCAATTGAGGTTTTGTCGTGTTGGTACGAGAACAAGACAGATTGGGGTAATAATGTTGGATGGATTTATGGCTCAATTTCTTACACTGTTATTACTGGATACAACATGCATAACCGTGGATGGTTCTCGGTCTATTGTAGCACGAAACCAGACAGCTTCCGTGGTACTACACCAATTAACCTCACTGATCGTCTCCACCAGGTTTGTAAATTTGTCAGTATAATTTTTTTGAAATTACTCTATATTACTTTGCCAGCTTTTGACATTTTTATTTTATTATTTTTTTTTGTTGGCATAGCTTCGTCAATGGGCTGCTGGATCCATCGAGATATTCTTTTCAGGTAGTAATGCACTTTTATCAGGCCCGAGGATGAAGTTTCTTCAACGCATTGCGTACTTGAATGTCGCCATCTATCCTTTTACCTCCATATTTCTTTTCTTGTATTGTTTGGTGCCTGCCGTGTCCCTTCTCACTCACCAATTTATAGTTGAAAAACTTAGCCTCCCATTCCTTGTCTACCTCCTTGCCCTCTCAATAACTCTTTGCACAGTGGCCGGACTAGAGATCAAGTGGTCAGGCATCACCCTCAAGGAATGGTGGCAAACTGAGCAAATGTGGTTGATTGGTGGGACCAGTGCTCATTTATTTGCTGTCTTTCAAGGGATGCTTAAGGTCATTCTTGGTATAGAGATAAAACTACCAGTGAAGCAAGAATTACCAGCAGATGACGAGGAGGAGTTTGCGGATCTCTACCTCGTGAAATTGACACCTCTCATGATTCCTCCAATTATCATCATGCTAGTAAATGTGATTGCAATAGCAGTTGGTGTCAGCCGTGCAATTTACGGGAGCCACACCAATTGGGGACAGGTACTGTGTGGTGTCTTACTCAGCTTTTGGGTCTTGTCACATTATCTTCCTTTCATAAAAGGTCTCATGGGGAGGAGAGGAAGAACGCCGGCACTTGTTTATATCTGGGCAGGACTTATATCAATCACAATTGCGCTTCTTATCATTGCCATCGATCCCCCACCGAACTTCAAATCACAAATCGGCGGTCCCTTCAGCTTAACTTGAGGTTACAATTGATTATTTATATGATATATATATATATATATATATATATTTTCTCTTTCATTTCCTTTTCCTCAAGGATGTTGTTCTCTCTTTTTTGTTTTAGTATGTTTGTATAGAATGATGATCAGCAACTACCCAAAAATTAGATCTTTGTTGCTGATCTCCAGAATACCTATTTTATCTTATGGAGAAGGTCAAGAATTTATTGTACTTGTGAAACTTTTGTAAGTTTACCTCTTTCAGCAATTATTTAATTGATTTATTATCATTGGTTCCTTGAAGGTAATTGCTTCATTGCTCATATACTATAGTTTTAATTTGCATTAGTTAATGGATTCATTCAAAGGTTGTGTGTATTCTGCATATCAATTTGTACAACATAACTATCGATATTCCTTTTTTTCCAAAACAAATTATTAAATTTGCTTAATAGGTGACTTTGGTTAATTGTAATGATTATCTATTCTCTTTCTTAATTTTTTATCTTGTAGAGAGTAATTTAGTATTGCAATTATCTTGGTAAAATATACATGTTTGGCTCTGAATGGTTGTTAAGTAATTTAGAAAAGTGCTTTTAAGCATATCACTTCTATTGTAATTGTTTAGATAATTAGGATTAAACGGCGCCATTTACCCTGCTTTTTTTTTATTATAAAGAAGTGATATTATATTTCACCTATTCCTTTCTTTGTAGACACCGTCAACGAACATATTTATGTTACTTGTCTCTTATATATTTTAGCTATAGGACCATAGACCACGGAAAAACATCTTTTATGAAACATTATATATGTCGCCTAATTATTATTTCTTAATACCCTTAGGATTCTAAATTAAACCGATGCTGAAGTCCAAAACATTAAATTCATTTTTTTTTTTCAATATTTTTTACACCACTTAGACAACCAGGTTCTCTAAGGGCTTGAGAATGACGTGACATAAAAACAAGCACCCATTTTTAAATTTAAATAATCAAATTATCTCAAGATATGACAACTTCAGTTAATTAAGATTGCTAATTATTGTTTAGAGCAAATCATTCATGTCTCATTAAGTACAGATTAATTTTCTTCATTTTAAAATTTGTATAGAATTCATTCTTCAAATGTACCTGATTTATCTTTTTTTTAGGAAAAATATAACGTAAGCTGTTTTTCATTATAAACAGTTACAATTTTATCTTTGTTTTGTTTTTTGAGAAAAGGTTATTGTCCATCATGTTTTGTCCACCGTCTGTCCACAGCGTTATTCATTTTCAGTTTAACTGACTTCAACTGTCTCCGGTCCAATCTTCTTTCTCTAACCACTCCATCTCTTTTAAATATCTTATTTTTTCTCTCTTTTCAATCTCTCTTTCTCTCTTCACAAAAACAAAAGTTTTGATCGATGGACCTCTCTCCTCTCAAGTTTCCTCAAGCACTTGATGCAATCAGATGACACTGATCCCTTTCAAGCAAGGTCCCAACAGCGCCAAACGGGTAGCAGCGATAGAGTACGAGCATATGACTACTCGGTGGCGCTTTCTTTTCTTCGACGGACTTCTCAAACCATCCTCTCTTAGATTCTAATGGGGAGAGACGATCTAAGAGAGGCAATATGGTAGAGCAATCTGGTGGAGAAAGATGAGAGCGAGGCGATCTGGAGAAGAGGGATAAGAGCGAGACGATCTGGAGCATAATTGAGTTATTTTACAATATTTACTTTGTAGTTTTACAATATACATCTTGTGATTTTACAGTATTTTGCTTCTATCATTTATTTTTCGTTTACAATGACGATTTTTTTTAGATTACTGACTCGATCTCGTTGTTTAAACATGATCGCGATGGGAAAAGTGTATTTTGATCAGATAAAAGATGGCAATATTCAAATCTAGTAAATTTTTCTATTGAATTTATTTTTTTCATTGTATGCAGTAACGGATTTATCATTTTGACTTATTTTTATCTGAATATTATTTGTATGTTGTAATTTCATATGATTTTGTATTCTTTGTTTTTTTACAGTACATATATATATGAATTACAATATATGTGTCTCATTTTACAGGATATCGAACTATTATGAAAGTTTTCTGGATGTTTGAAAATGTGAAGTACGTTTTTTGTAGGATTTGTTATTTAAGTTACAGCATTGAATGATAAATTTTACAGTATCTGTGCATATTGAAATATTTTCATATTGTATTGTTAGTTTTGCTAAATTATGCATTTTGCAATATGTTATGAAAGTTTCTGGATGTTTGAAAATTTGAATGACATTTTTTATAAAATTTGTTATTTAGGTTATAGCATTGAATGATGAATTTTACAGGATTAGTGCAAGTGAAATGACATTTTTTCTTTATGTTTGAAAATTGTTATTAGATTGTTTTACATAAGTTACAGCTTTGAATTAGGAATTTTACAAGATTGGCACAAGTCAGTTTTAAATATATATGTTGTTATTTTTTAAATGTTATGTATATCATTTTATCTTATAAATGGATTGATTTACAGTATAGGTGACAAATTTTACAGTATACAAGTAATGTTTTCATATGCACTTTGTATTATTTGTTATGATATGTGTATATTATATTTTATATTAAGTAATTTACAATATATAAGATATATAAATACAGTGTTATGAATACATTTTGATGTACATCACTATATATATTTTTGTGTCTAATATTCTTTAGTATTGATTTTTACAGTTTTGCCCCAATGATTTTTGATTTGAATGAAGATTTGGCAAGTGAAAATTCTAGCGTGAATAGTGTTACAGAAATTAGGGTTGTAGAAATGGATTTAAATGCTGAACTCAATATTGTGGGAGATGTAGGAATTGAAGAATCAACAGAGTCAAACATTGGGACATTGGATTTGAATGCACCTGTAAATGAAATTCTTGATTTTATAGATAATGGATCAGGAGGATCTGATTTATCTGATAGTTCTTTAGTAAGCCCTTCTAGACTTGGTGATAATTTCTATTCGATTGAAAAAGCACACACTTTTTTTAAACCTGTAGATGAATGTTGTGGTGAATATTTGTGGTTTGTATTGAACAGATGTTGTCTGTGGTGAATAGATTTTGTGTGTGGTGAATAGATATTTGATTCAATTTTACAGTATACAAGGTTCAATTTTACAATATACAAGATTCAACCCAGTACAGACGCTAATAACTAACTCTAACTACCAAAAACCTCTAATAACCGCTAATAACTAACTCTAACTGGCAATAACTTCCTATAACTGCAATTTCTGAAAGTACAGTTTGAAAGTACATTTCTTTTCTCCTGTTGTGCAAGTTGTAATCTTTTTATAAACTATCATGGGACCACTTCAAATAGTTGATGGATGTTTTGTGATTAACTGATATATTTTATATAATATATTGTATAATTATACAGCATGTAGAAGTAATTTTACAGTATCCACGCAAGTCAAAGTTGTGGACAATTAAACGCTTCCTTGTTTTTTTAATTCTTATTTTTGGTTACTTGTTAAACGACCTTCTTGTTCTGATTGTGACAGTTAAATTGACCTTGGAACCTAATCCCCACGCTTTAAAACACGGATTTTTGTTTTACAGAATTTGTCAAAATTTCTTTGGAATATGACAATTTCTATTCTCTTTTTTTTTAAAGGTAGGTGAGGAGTGTACTTGCATTTTATTAAAGCAAAAGAAAAATAAATGCAAATATTTCATAGGCGTGTGTAATGATAAATCAAAACCAAATTTTCTATTCGATGCTTAGTAGATTGTACACAGTATTTCATCAAATTTACAAAATTAATAAATTTATTGAATTGAATTGATTAAAGCTTTATTGAATGATTTGTTCAATAACCTTACATACCATACAACAAGATTTATATATCAGTACAAGGCTTATAAGAGCTGTTAAGAATAGCCTAAATAAGGAAAAGGAAAATAATAACTTGATGTATCTTAATGTTTTTTTTTTAGGAAACAGGCCTATAGTCTTTTTTTTCTTTTCAAGAAAAAAGAAAGGAAAAAAAATACCACTTTATTGCCATGAAGTAAAAAGATTTTGTTATGTATATTCAACAAATATATCCAATCTCTCTCACATTTGCAACCTGATCCATGTATTGCTTTGTTAACTGGCAATTAGTTTCCTCTTGATTATATGTATATAGAACAGTAGAAATACATAACATACTTGCTTAAACATGACTTTGAAAAATAATAGTGTTATTTATCACCCCAATTTTCTTTGTTTGACCCAGTGTTGTAAAATGTGGTTTTGTTCATGCATGCAGAAGGCCACTGCATACTGCATATGCGGTATGCGGCCATATATATAGATTTGTATGTGGAAGTACATATACCGTTTTACTATGCTTTGTTAAATAAATATAGATAAAATAAAATTAATTTATATCTAAAGACTTATTTAGTCTAATAGTTTATGCTCTTTATCATATTATAAAGATAATAGATTCTAATCTTCTCTAACGCAAAATAATTTTTAGGTTTTTTTCAAGTCCGCATAGACTGTATATGTGTCCGTAGATTCAAAATTGTATGAACTTGACTGCATGAGATTTTATATGTGGAAAGCCACTGCATAAACATATGCGGGTCATGCGGCCGCATTTTACAACACTGGTTTGACCAAATACCTAAGTTTATAGTGTTGATGTGTATTGTATCATTATTCTAAAAGAACAAGTAATATACAAATTGAAATTTAGTTAAAACTAACTATCATGAATTTGTCTGTCTTGTGCCGTGTTAGTGCTTCTCATACTCAACTGACCTCATTTTGTGCAATTTATTAATTTTACTTCCTTCATTAATTTAATTACAAGTCCTTACCTATAAGCTATAGGCTATGACCCTTTCTAATTCAATGCACTGGAAGGTTGAACACTATATATAACTTTGCTTCCCTTTCAATTACATGGCACCTCACATGTCTTTCTTCTTCCTCTGAATGTAAGTGCTTTCCAATCTTTTATTCAAATAAAACTTTCATTCATGCACCTTTTATTTGCCTCATGCAAATTTCATACATTCAATCCCAGGGAAATTCAACATTCCCTGCTCACTGGAACAGAGCTTGAATATCCAAACCCTGTTTGTGATTTCATCCTAAATTTTTTTCAACTGTTTTGTTGGATCATTAGAAATATTAAGATGCAACTAGTTACTTCAAAATCAAGGTGTTCCAAAAATTCGAAGATTTTTTTTTTTCTTGTAAAACGGGATCAAACCTCCCAATTTTTAAAGATCCACAGAAAAATTCATATGGAATTTAAAACCCGTGACCTTCCGCAGAGAATATAATAAAATCCTTGTGCAAGTTAACAAGGCAGTTAACATGAAATCAAACTAATGTGTGCAGATTGAGCAGTGTAGTGCATGATAGATTCATTCACTCATGGCATCGTTATCAACAATAGATGATAGAAGCGTACCCAGCAGTCCGATTGGCTATGCCGCCCGATTGGATTTGTCTAGCAGGCGGTTCATACAAGTCGAAGATTTCTCTCCCAGCGAAACCCCTCATGATGCACACTACATGAACATAACATTAAATGAACCCGTCCCTTTCGATGACCAACAAAGACTCAAGGGCGAGCTCCTTACTAACACCATAATCACTGGTGGTTTCACAAAGGCCACAGTTGCACACGGCTTACCACGCAAGGTGGAAGAAAGGCTGAAGATAACCACAAATCTGTGTTATATGCCAGGTTGCAATAACACCATGCCACAGGTACCGTGTGAGTGTGGATTCAAGATTTGTAACTCGTGCTTGAAGGAAGCAAACGGGCCCACTGGATGTTGTCTTTGCCCTGGTTGCAACATGCCTTACGAATTCAAAGATCCCGAGGAGGTGATGGAGCAGACAACTGCTCGGTATCCTCGACCTGAGTTGCCCTCTATGATACATGCTTTTGAGGTGACAGAGACCGATTCAGAGTCTTTGTATTCGCGTGCAGGTTATAAAAGAAATCACGGGATAGGAAATGCGAGTGTCTGGTCTGAGCAGACAAGTGTCAGGGAGAAAGCAAGAGCAAGCAGCGCATTGGTTTCTCAAACTGATGGAGTCAGCGTCAGTGAGGCTAGTGAAGTGTGGATCAGTCACAAATCCAATAGGCCGCTAACTCGCAAATCAAAAGTTGATGCCACTGTTCTCGGCGCATACAGGTATAATGTTATCATATATACTACTGGTTTTCATTATCTGTGTAAAAAACTTGCACCAAAGCCTATAGTTCAGAGTTTGCATTTTATCTGAACATATAATATTATCATGCAGTTATAATACACGAGCTCTGATTAAGAAATGAGGTTCTGATTTCTTGCATTGCATAGCACAATTCAACCAAAATTAAAAGTTCCTTTTTTATATTTGATTTTTGGAGTACCCGTTTGGTAATAAAAAAAATAAATAAAGATTGCTAGAATGTAGTGAAACAAGAAACCCAGCAAAACAAAAACAATAAATAAAAATAAATAGTAGCTCTCATATTAAATGGGTGATAACACAAAACCAAAATATATATATATATAATTCATTGGAACTTGTCAAAGGGAAAATAATTTATGCCTTTGCTACCTTCACTGACACTATTTAATTTCTCTCTTATATATTGACGACTAATGTTTCAAAGCACGTTCTGATTTTCTTAGAAAAAAAAAAAAAAAGGAAAACCGAATAGAAGTGCATTTTTTATAATTATTATTTTGAAGCACAGTGCACACCTCTTTGGCCTGTATACTATGAATAGATTAAGGATGGAAGAGTAAATTGATGTCTCTCAAAAGCTTTCAAAATCTAAGATTTCACAAGATAACGGTAAAATTGGGGCTAAATTTTGATTAAGAACTTAAGGGGAAGTGATAGAATTTTCTTGGCCAGATTCATTCTTATACATATAGATGGCAACAAATTAATTTCCTTCTTTCATAAAATGATTTAATTTAGAGAACACAATCCTCCCAAGAAATCCCTTCCCTCCCTCAATTTTATTTATCAGAAAGATTAATTTTACAAGGTTTTTTCTCCTGTTTTCTATATCCTATACATTCCGCCTCTACCTCTATTTATTTCTGTTTTTCTCCTTATCTATATTTAGAAATTATAATACAATAAATACAATACAATCAATCACAGGCCTATTACAGCTTAGCTAATATTACATACGAATTTTGAAGATTTCCTTCCTGCTTACATCTTTCCTTGTTTATTTCTTCTATGCTGGTTATGTGCCAGCTTGTAAATCCGACACCCTCCCTCAAGTTGGCACATACATATCCTTCATTCCTAGCTTATTAACTGCTTCACTGAAAAATCTACTCACTACAGGTTTAGTTAATATATCAGCAAGTTGTTCATTTGATCGCACAAATGGCATAGATATAACCTTAGTCTCTAGTTTCTCTTTAACAAAGTGTCTGTCAATTTCAACATGCTTCATTCGATCATGCTGCACTGGGTTATGAGCAATATCTATAGCTGCCTTGTTATCACAAAATAATTTCATTTCGATTTCCGGCTCAAAGCCTAATTCGGTTAAGAATTTCTTAAGCCATAGGAGTTCGCACATTGCTTTAACCATCCCTCTGAATTCCGATTCTGCACTAGACAGAGACACCACATTTTGCTTCTTTGATCTCCATGTGACTAAGTTACCCCCCACAAAGGTGAAATAACCTGCCGTTGATCGTCTATCCATAGCACATCCTGCCCAATCTGCATCACTGTATGCAAATACCTGAAGATGTGAATTTTTTCTAAAAACTATACCTTTTCCGGGTGTCCCCTTCAAATATCTGAGAATTCGCATTACTGCTTCTAGATGCTCTTCTTTGGGAGAATGCATAAATTGACTCACTATGCTCACAACATACGCAATGTCAGGTCTTGTGTGAGCCAAGTAAATTAATTTACCCACAAGTCTTTGATATCTGTCTATATTGGTGGGTGTGTGATCAGTGTAGGCTTCTAACTTCAAGTTTGGCATCATTGGTGTATCAATCGGCTTGCAATCTAGCATTCCTGTTTCACATAGAAGATCAAGTATATATTTT
Organism: Carex pumila; assembly: GCA_033356055.1. NCBI lineage: Eukaryota > Viridiplantae > Streptophyta > Magnoliopsida > Poales > Cyperaceae > Carex > Carex pumila. The sequence continues at coordinate 75,294 of JARJHM010001029.1, read as the reverse complement.
CTTTGTGACAAATATATTCCTTCTTTATCCCGAGTTACCTCTATCCCGAGAAAGTATTTTAACCCACCCAAATGTTTCATCTCAAACTCTTTGAACAACTTTTCCTCTAATTCTCGTATTCTCTTTTCATCACTTCCTGTTATTATCATGTCATCAACATAAATTATGAGAACAACAACTTTTCCGTAGTTCTTCTTGTAGAACATTGTGTGATCCGAATTGCTTTGGGTATACCCGTATCCCTTCATGGCCTGACTAAACCGCCCGAACCATGCCCGTGGTGACTGTTTTAATCCATATAACGCTTTCTTTAGTTTACACACTTTACCCATCATGTTTGGTGGTTGATAACCTGGTGGCATCTCCATGTAGATATCCTCTTCTAATTCTCCATGTAGGAACGCATTTTTCACATCTAACTGATGCAGTGGCCATTCTAAATTTGCTGCAATAGATAGAATGACTCTGACGGAGTTCAACTTAGCGACCGGAGAAAAAGTTTCTTGAAAATCGATTCCATATGTCTGGGTATATCCCTTTGCAACCAGCCTCGCCTTGTATCTCTCTATCTTTCCTTGCGCATTGTATTTCACGGTATACACCCATTTACACCCCACAACTCTTTTGTCATCAGGTAAATTAGTGACTTCCCAGGTATTATTTTTCAGTAGTGCACTCATTTCTTCGCTCATTGCTTGTCTCCACTTTGGGTCTGTTATGGCTTCTTCCAGTTTTTTTGGTACTATTACTGATGAAATTTGGTTCACAAATCCCTTTAAAGGTTCTGTCAAATGATTTGTTGTTGTATAGTTTGCAATTGGATACATTTCTGTGCTTGTCCCATCTTCAGGGACATACCGTTTTGGTGGTTTTCCTCTATTTTTCCTTGGTGGTAAAGTAAATAAAGGCTCAGAAGAACTTACCTCATTGGGAGTCTCAGGCCGTGTTGGATCATCGGCGGGTTGTATTGTTATCTCTTCTTGATCTTCAGTGTTGTCATTTCCCTCTGAGTGATTTATTTCATTTCCATTGTTTATGTCCTGATTCATTTCTTCTTCCGAAATATTTTGTGTTTGGTGATGATTTATTTCTTGATCCGAATTATTTTGTGTTTGGTGATGATTTATTTCTTGATCCGAATTATTTTGTGTTTGGTGAGGTTGATATAAGGTAGATGAGGTTACCATATTATGATATCTTGTGAAATCTAAGAAATCAAAATTCAATTCTCCCTCAGATATATTTACCTGCTCCCCCTGAATTGGATTTTGTGGAACTTTAAAATATGGTTCATGTTCTATAAAATTTACATCCATGGTGGTAAAAAATTTCCTTAAATTTGGACTATAACATTTATATCATTTTTGGTTTTGACCCATTCCTAAAAAAATACATTTTTCCGCTCTTGGTTCAAGTTTTGATCGGTATTGTTTTTGAAGATGAACATAGGCTGTACATCCAAAAATTTTAGGAGATAAATTCAAAACCGAATTAATTTTCAGATTTGCAGAAAAAACTTGTAATGGTGTTTTAAAATGATTGACTTGAGTGGGCATTCGGTTCATGAGGTATACAGCAAACGTAATTGCATTATCCCAAAAAATATTTGGTACATTTGTCTCAATCAAAAGGGATCTCGTAATTTCAAGTATATGCCTATTTTTTCGTTCTGCAACACCATTTTGTTGAGACGTTCCTACACATGATGTCTCATGTACTATGCCGTTATTTTGAAGTATTTCTTGCACTTCTCTATTCATATATTCTGTTCCATTATCACTTCTGATTACTTTGATATTTTTCTCAAATTGCGTTCTGATCATAGTTAAAAATATTCTAAATATGTCTTTTACCTGTTCTTTGGTTTTTAATAAATACAACCATGTTAATCTTGAAAAATCATCAACAAATATTATATACCATCGATAACCAGCTTTTGAAATTATTGGGGATGGTCCCCATACGTCAGTATGAATTAAATCAAATGGAGCTAATGCTTTAGTATTACTTAGCGGATAAGTAGACCGGTGACTTTTGGCCTTAATACATGTCTCACAAAAAATTCTCTCACAATTGTAATTAAATAACTGAGGACAAAGTTTTTCATGTACCCTAGCGATGGATGACCTAATCTTTTGTGCCATAATAAAATTTCACTTTCTCTCTCCTTTGAGTCAGTACTGAGTAATGCTTCTCCTGTCTTCAAACCATCAAGATAATACAACCCGCCTCTCCTAGTACCACGGCCCAAAATTTCCCTGGTTTTGATATCCTGAAATACACAGTGATTAGGAAATATGTTGACCATGCAATTTAATTCCCTTGTCAATTGGCCGACTGATACTAGTTTAGAGGATAAAGATGGTACAACTAATGTATTCTGGAGTGTCAAGTTTGGACATAATTTTACATCCCCTGCTGTACTGACAGGATAGCATATACCATTTGCATTAACAATACCAGTTTTTCTAGGTGTTTTGAAATTAATGAGGTCATTTCTATCAAATGTCATATGGTCTGTAGCCCCTGTATCTAGTACCCATTCATTATCATTTTTCCATGTAATACTATGACCTGTACCTTCTTGATATGCTGCATAGGCACTGGCCGAATTTAAAATATTCGAATTTGTCTCACCATCAATGTTCTGGATATCTACAGGGTTCGGACTCCAAATTTTATTTGGTTTAAATATTGCACTGATATTAAGTTCTTTTCCAGGGTCTGTTTTAAAAACATGCTCATTTTTAGTAACATCAATTGGCCACAGAACGTTATTTGGTTTATTCTCAAGGTCTGAATTAAAAATTATCCTATCCTTTCTTCCCAAATTATGGTCCGAACAAAAGAGGAACTTACCTGCTGATGAGATGGGGTCCGATCCATTACCAGCGCCATTATCGGCACCTTGTCTCTTGCCAGCGCCACTGCTGCTCGCCTCCAAACGGTGTGTACCAGGTGGTTCGGCTGGAACCTGGTACCACGCGCCCGCACCCAGGTAGCTGGCTGGTGGCCCCGCGCCAAGTGGACCCGTGCCAGCGCCTCCAGAGCCTCCAACGCCTCCAGGACCCGTGCCAGCACCCGGGTGATTGATTTGTGGTGCGTGGGCCAGATCTGTTCGGGCCACAGAAGCATGGCCTTTTCCCGACCAATTCCCCTTCTCCTTGCGCCGGTCTTTGAACCAATCCGGGTAACCCACCAATTTGAAGCACTGATCCTTTGTGTGCTTCGTCATACCACAATGAGTACATTTTAAATGAGATTTATCAATACCTTTGTGTCCCTTTGAGTACATGGCAGCAGAGAGCTGGGATTCGGCCTCAACACCTGTGTGCATCACAACCTGCCTAGTGGCTTCCTTTCTTACCCGAGCAAAGGCTTGTTCAAGGGAAGGAAACGGGGTCATTTGCAGCACGCTGGCCCGTTCGTTGTCGAATTTATCGTCAAGCCCATCCAAGAAAGAGTACACTCTTGATTCTTGTAAAAATTTTGCAAACCTTTCTATATCGGCTGTGCACTCCATTGGATTTGGACGTCGGAAGTCTATTTCTAACCATAGGTCCTGAAGGTCATTATAATACTCTTCTACAGACCTACCGGCTTGTTTGGTTTTGTTCACCTTTTTGTTTAAATCGTATACCTGAGCGGAATCACTTCCGTCATAGAAGGTTGTGGCTATTGCGTCCCACACCTCCTTAGCCGTGGGATATCTCAGAAACTTGCCGTAGAGGTTCTTGTCGAGTGAGTTGCATATCCACCCTTTAACCACGGTATCTTCAATGTCCCACCGTGGGAACAGCGGATCACTTTCATCTGGAGGTGCCGCCGTGATATGCTTCAATTTCTCGCGAGCTTTAAGGCACATGCGGATGGATTGAGACCATAATGGATAATTCTTTCCATCGAGTTTTATGGGTATTAGGTTTGTATGCAAGGTTGGTTCATGAACTGGGATTTGTGGTGGTGTATTACGTGGCTGTTGCATAGCCAGTAATTGATTTTGCTGCAAGGTGATTAGTTGTGTTAATTTCTCAATGAGAGTATCGGTTTCGGCCATGGTGCTGTTACCAGAGTCGTTTCTGGCAGCGGTTTTGTTTGGAAGAGAAGGCTAGCGAGATCTTACCAAAGCTCTGATACCATGATTTAATTTAGAGAACACAATCCTCCCAAGAAATCCCTTCCCTCCCTCAATTTTATTTATCAGAAAGATTAATTTTACAAGGTTTTTTCTCCTGTTTTCTATATCCTATACATTCCGCCTCTACCTCTATTTATTTCTGTTTTTCTCCTTATCTATATTTAGAAATTATAATACAATAAATACAATACAATCAATCACAGGCCTATTACAGCTTAGCTAATATTACATACGAATTTTGAAGATTTCCTTCCTGCTTACATCTTTCCTTGTTTATTTCTTCTATGCTGGTTATGTGCCAGCTTGTAAATCCGACATAAAATAATAATAATAATGATACCTTTGTATTTACTAGTTTGATCGTGCTTATCCGGATAGCCGTGGTGGTTCTATTCATTATGTGGCGAATCATGCACGTAAATACTGACGCTATATGGTTGTGGGGTATTTCTGTCATCTGTGAGATTTGGTTCTCAATCACATGGTTGCTTGATCAGTTGACAAAGTTATCACCAGTAAATCGAACGGCAGATACTGCTGCGCTAAAAGAAAAGTATGAAACAAAGTCTCAGGGAAATCCTACGGGGAGATCAAAACTTCCTGGTATTGATGTGTTCCTCTCCACAGCTGACCCAGAAAAAGAACCACCACTAATTGTTGCAAACAGTGTCCTCTCAGTACTCGCTGCAGACTACCCTGCCGAGAAGCTTACATGCTATCTCGCTGATGATGCCGGTGCACTTATGACGTATGAAGCAATGGCGGAGACTGCAAACTTTGCAACACTATGGGTACCATTTTGTAAAAAGCACAACATCGAGCCCAGAAACCCTGAGAGCTACTTCAATTTAAAGAGAGATCCATACAAAGATAAGGTAATTTAATTATTTTGTCTGAACAAAAGGACTATGTTAAATGCATTTTTTTTTATATTGGTGCTCCAATAATCTAATGTCTCAAAATTGTACTTGTTTTCAGTTGCGCCGAGATTTTGTGGTAGATAGACGGCGAGTGAAGAGAGAGTACGATGAGTTCAAAGTGCGGATCAATGGCCTATCCACCGCAATAAAAAAACGGTCAAAAAAATTGAATGCTCTCATGGATCACACAGACATGGAACGACGGTTAAATTTAGGTGAACATGAAGTGGAAATCCAAATTATGAAATCAAAAGCGACATGGATGGCAGATAACACTCAATGGGCCGGGACGTGGATTAAGCCAACAAAGGAGCAGGCACGAAACGACCATGCTGGCATCATACAGGTCGGTCTTGTCTTTTTTTTTTTTTTTTTTTTTTTGAGGCGTATAATTCTATGGCACAATCAATGGAATAAATGGTTTGATGACAATTTTCATCAAGAACGACAAAGACATCATTTATTAAAAAAAAATAAAAAAAACAATAACATAGATATTCTAGTATGCATATAATAAGAAGACAGAACAGAGCACATTACCGCAAAATCTCTATCTTGGTGCTTTTCATTTTTTATAACCAATCTTCATGTTTCTGATGAAGTGGACAAGCGAATTAATTGGCTTCATAAATTGGGAATGTAGGTGATGATAAGGCCTCCAAGCAATAAGGCGCAAAAAGGAACTGCAAATGGTAGTTATTGTGGAGTTCAAATTAATTTTAGTGAGGTAGATGTGCGGTTACCTATGCTGGTTTATGTGTCCCGTGAGATGCGACCACTTTATGACCACAACAAGAAAGCCGGTGCAATGAATGCCCTCCTTCGTTCCTCAGCCATCATGACTAACGGCACTTTCATACTAGACTTAGATTGCGCTCATTATGTTTACAACTCCAAGGCCTTGCTTGAGGCTGTGTGCTTCATGTTGGATCGGCGAGGTGATCGCGTTGCTTTCGTTCAATTTCCACATCGGTTCGAGGGGGTTGACCCTTCTGACCGCTACAACAACCAAAACAAGGTTTTCTTTGATATCAACATGCGCAGTTTAGATGGTCATCAAGGGCCACTATGTGTTGGCTCTGGATGCATGTTTCGCCGCATTGCCTTATATGGTTTTGACCCTCCTCGATATAGAAAGAACCGTTCCTTTTGTGGTTTTTGCTTACCCAGAAGAAGTATTGTCCAAAATCAAGTGAGTGAAAGCCAACAACTTCTTCGGCCATCTGGTGAATTTCTAAACAGTGTGGCATGGAGAAGGATGTTTGGAACTTCATTTAGCTTCTGTGATTCGATCAGAAAAACCGAGCTGAACAGTATACCGTTTGGTGGTGAACAATCAAACAATAGTAGGCGATCAGAATCAAGTCTAGTAACCATTCTTTATGAGCCACTAACCACAACCAAAGTTGCTGAAGCAATGGATGTTATTTCTTGCTGGTTTGAAGAAAATACAGACTGGGGTCGAGGTGTTGGCTGGGTGTACAACAAAATTGCACAAGACCTTATCACAGGGTATCGGATGCATACGCGTGGTTGGCGATCAGTGTATCATATGACCAAACCAAATGCCTTCCAGGGCACTGCACCTCTAAACCTCACTGATAAGTTGCACCAGGTAATTAAATTTTCAATTGACTATTCTAAATTTTTTGTATTCATACTAAAGAACTACAAATAATTCAACTTCTTTACGCATACAGCTTCTCCAATGGGCAATTGGATCAATCGAGGTATTCTTCTCAAGAAATAATGCACTTGTTGCTGGACCTCGACTGAAATTTCTCCAACGGATTGCGTACATAAATGCAAGCATCTATCCTTTCACCTCCATATTCCTTGTGTTATATTGTTTTGTCCCTGCTCTATCACTATTTACAAACCAATTCATAATAAAGAGCATAAATCTCACGCTTGTGGTATACCTCCTAGTCCTCGCACTGACTCTAGCAGCACTCGGGGGGCTTGAGATCAAATGGTCAGGAATTAGCATAGATGAATGGTGGCGAAACGAGCAATTATGGATGATTACAGGTACTAGCTCTCATTTTGCCGCGGTGTTTCAAGGATTGCTGAAAGTATTCTTCGGTATAGAAATTCGCAACAAACTGATCCACCGAAAAAACATAAACGATGACGACAGTGACGAGCTATATGAGTTTTATATCATAAAATGGACTCCGCTCTTGATCGTGCCAATGATCATTATAGCAGCAAATGCATCTGCAATAGCTGTTGGCATTAGCCACGGAATCTATGAGAAGAACCCGAGTTGGGGGAAGATACTCGGCGGATCAGCACTCAGTTGTTGGGTGCTAGCTCATTTTTACCCTTTCATGAAAGGGCTCACAGGAAAACGAGGGAAAACTCCGGGCATCGTTTTTATCTGGGCAGGGCTTTTGTCGGGAACACTTGCATTGCTATTGGTAGCCATCAATCCGCCGGCAGGAGCCAACGGGGAAATTGGCGGTCCCTTCAGCTTTCCATGAGCCTCCATCTCAATTCGCAATGCAAGTGTTTCAATTCCCTTCAGCGGTCTCTAAATCTCTAAATCTAAATTTAGAGATTGTTTTCTTTTTCTCTTCTCTTTGTTGATTTGTTTCAATTTTAGAATTGATATTCTGTTGAGAATGTATATAATTCTGAATGTCAAATTACTTTTGGTACTCCGAACTCTGTACCGCAAAATATTAACCTCTCGAAATTATAATTCAAATCAGAGTATGTGAGAAACACGACGGATTTCGAGTCTTAACTTGTGTATATCTTGATTTAATTTTAGAAACTTTCAATTATATCACATCATTAATATTTTCATCCGTTTTAATTATAAATCATCAACATTTTCATCCGTTTTAATCATGAATAAGTGTTATTCAAGTGCTTATTTTCTCACACTCTCTTTTTTCATTTAAGATAAAATATATGTTTGTTTTTTATAGACATTTCATAAGATTTAGTGTTGTTTCCTATTACCGATTTTTCTAATGCCCTAAAAAATAACAACAATGCCCTCTAACTTTAAAATTTACAAAAAAAATGTCCCAACCGCTCTACTAGAGGACTGCCACACAGTGGAGCGGTTCTTTTTCTTTTTTACTAAAATTTAGGAGTAATTGGGTAGTGAAATTGTTCATTAATTAATTTTTTAATAATTAATATCAAATTGATAATGTAAAACTCTTACTAAATGACAAAACAAAACATAAATATTGTATTAGTTCAATTAAAAAAAATGAGGAACATTCTTCTTTTAGACGAATGTATATGAATGCTCCAACAATTATTACATAGTTTTATTGAATAATCTGTGTGTGATAAAAAAAATATAATAATTTTCCATGTCATCAAGCTGTCTTCCTATTATAATACATCTCTATCTATTTTTTGTAAGTCATTTCTCTCATTCCTAAAGCACATGTATGTTGTACATATATTTATCTAAGGCATATCTCGTAAACAGGTGAGACTAGGTGCAAGGGATAAGGTAAGAAGACGATATCTTCATTAAGAATGCAAAAAATAACGATGAAACTTCAAACAACTATAAAACGGTGCTGAGTGTCCGATTTCAGCAAATGCCACAGTTTGAAAAACTTGCGAGAAGATACATGCGTTGGTCATCGCTATGCTGTTTTTGAAATTCAGAATTGCAAAAAATAAAATAAAAGGAAGAACCTCAAAACTTGAGTTGCAGTTTATGATTAAGTTTTTCATTTCTAATTTTCAATTTTTTTTGTTCTTTACCATACTTCTTTAGGCATTGTTCATATAACTCTATGAAGTCTCAGATCTAGAGCCTTTTTTATTTATTTTTTTCATTTTTTACTTAGAGCATCTCCATTGGTGCAATTGAAATGCAATTGCAAATAAAAAATAACTGTCAAATGAAACTAATTTCAAACTTAATTTCAAATGTCCTACATTCATGCAATTGCATTTATGCCAGATCAGCGATACTTTTTATTTTTTTTAAATTCCGTTGACTGTTGATAGAGATACTAATTCAAAATATGTAAAACTCAGGTCCCTCTCTCTCTCTTCTCAACAATACCTGGGATCGCTCTCTCCTTCCTCTAGTCTCTACGATACCCTCTCTCCCTCTCTCTCCTCTCCACTTCCTTCTCCCTCTCCCTCACTCTCTCTCTCCTCTCATCTCCATGAAACAGAAAAAAAAAATAATAATTCGCCCTCTCTCTGTCTCCCCTCCTCTCCATGAAACAGACAAAAAACAATAAGCACAGCATATATGGAAGCACCGACAACATGCCAATGTTATAAAAGCCTATGTAGAGATAATTATTTGGTTCTTGTTCATGGTTTAAACATATATTATTAATGCTCTCTAAAAATACATATATAAGATTTAATAGTAGGATAATTCGAAAAAGATATAAATGTAGTTAGCTTCAAATTTATATTTCTCAATATACACTAGTTTCGACCTTCCTATCGGTCGAGAAAATTAAATTCACATATACTCTGGAGATATCATAATGTCTCATACATTTTGAATCAATTGGATACTCCAGAGCACTGAATACTTGTTAAATTATCATTTTGGAGCTAAAGCCAGTACTGTCTTTAGCAGCTATTTTCTGGCCCTCCTTGTCCTTTTCCTATCTTTCAGCAGCCCTGAAATATTAAGAAATTATTAAAATATGAATAGCAGCTCTATGCCACTGTTGTGCTTGAAGGCAGCTCTACAGTTTACAATATTACAGACTGTTGGTATGATATATTAAAAATTGATAAAGTTTACAATAACATAAAACAGTAAAAGTTACAGTTTCTTTCTTAAACCACGTATTGTCTCAAGAAAGAATAAAAGGCTGCTAAAACAAGAAACAACAATAACAACTAAAACAGATGACACCCAAAAAATTTAATCAAAGAAACTAAATTAAACAAAGAAGAACAATAAAAGCCTATGTAGGGAAGAAAAATCAAAATGATTATAGTCATAGACTGTTGTGCCAATGAACAACAAACTGTACTATGCTAAATGATTTCACATACCAGAATAAAAAATGAGGAGCTCCCAATTAAAAGGCATGTTGTTAGTCGTGGTACATGACATGTTAATTCCTAAATTACAAGGCATGAACCAACAAAAGGCATGTTTTTCCTACTAAATTAGTGCATACTGTACAAGCTAAATTTATCTCAAGTTAATAAATCAAAGAAAAGATTACCTCAGGCGCTTGTAGAGTCACCCAGATGGTTGATCTCGTGAAGGGATCTGAAATTCTCCCATGGTTCTCCCACACCTTTGCTTCTAGAAGGGACTTCTTCTTGCTCGCATCAACAGCCTCAATTGTCAAGTGGTGCATCGTACCAGATACCACCTGGGTCTCTTTACCTTCACCACCCGTGAAAATTCCAGACCAGCATTCTACATATAGCATAAATATTTTGTGAAGTTGAGTTTGAAATGCTATAAGCAACAAACTAGAAGGATGATTCAATTAGTTGACTTTGGTCATTGTAATTTGATCTATACCAGAATATAAACTAATGTTTTTTTTTTTTTGGGTTTAGAAGTTTCTTTAGGTATAATTCATCAAAATTGCAAGATTATTTTTTATTTTAGCGTATAAACTGATTTATTTATTTTATTTAGGGGTTTCACCGTACACTTTTATCTAACCATGAGCACTAATTCTTTTATATAGTCTTTTAACCTTTTTTTTCTACAAAGTACCTGATCTGTTCACTGTTAGTTGGCTTGATTTGAGTACATACTGGATATGTGGCCAAATTGGGTAGATATTAGACTTCTCAATTGTACAAATTATAGATCCTACACGAGTAATTAATTCTGATCAGGAGAGCTTTTGTTGATCAAGGCATTAAAAAATGGTGATCGGGTCAATAAAAAGACCATAGTGGAAAAATGGGGATAAATCCATGAACCAATAGCACAAACAAAAATGCACAGCAGTAGAGAATATTTGCAAAAGGCTCACCAATTTCTTGTTGTGTTCATCCAGTGCAAAGCGAGCGAGCTCGACAGTATTGAGATCATTCTCTGCTCCCGCTACATCTCTACTTCCTCCCAACATTGGAGATGCCATATCTTTCTGTGTCTATCTCTCTTAATTTCGTATCTGTCTTTTGTTTTGAGAAACAGAATCTGATACCGCAAGACCAAATAAAGAAAAAGCGAGTGTTCCCATGTATAGTGTCTTTCTGTTTCTTTATTCGATGTCTCGTTTTCAAAGTGCCAAGACAAAATAAAAAGAAAGTAGGGGACCCTTATAGAGCCCCAATTAACAGAACATAGCACTGACAAAATTTCAGATATGCAATCAAACCTGACTCATGTTAAATGTGCATCCACCAACTTAAAGTACCTTTAACATGAATTGACCATATTTTTTTATTCAAAACGAACCTAAACCTGTAATTTAGACTCAATTGAACAATAAGAACCTGAACGGCCTACAACAAGGAGGCAATGCCCTTAAATCGAATTTGTATTACCTAAATCGATGGATCTGTGAGCTTGTAGCAAGAAGTGACTGCCTTGCTCACAAATTCAAATTTGTATTACCTAAATCGAATTTTGGGGCAATGTCCTTCTTAAATCAAATTTATATTACAAGCAGCATCAAACTTCCAAAAGGCAGAGCTGTAAACTAGCTAAATTTTGATAAACCATTCCTTCTGTTAACCTTGCAGTTTCTTCTGAAATCTTAGTTTTTACTTTTTACACTAAGAACCCTTGACCACCCCCACACAAAAGGGGAACTAGAAGAACGAATTTTGGGGCAATGCCCTTCTTAAATCAGAATTTTTATTACCTTGTAGTAAGGAGGCAAACGGGAGGGAAAGAGCGGCAGATGGAGGAGAACGGTGAGGGGAAAAACGGCGGTCACCATTGGCGGAGGAGGAACGGCGGTCACCATTGGCGGAACTACGGCGGAGGAGGAACGGGGACGGACAGGGAAGAAGGAGGGAAGAAGGGGAGAGGATCTCAACGGCAGCTCGAAATAGCGTATAGCAAGAAGACGCGCGCGCGATTTGGTATATTGAGCGATTTGCAAGCGCTATGCAAGCTTGCAAATCTTGAAAGCTTGCGCTTTTGAAATTCTCTCTCCATCGGTGCAATCTCTCATTTGAAATGCCACGTAGGCTTTTGCAAGAGTATATGCAAGGCGATGGAGATGCTCTTAGAATGTTATTTATGTAACTAATAATATGTGATATTTTTTCTTAGACATTGTTGATTTAAGTGTATAAAGTATCAAATTTAGAGTTTTTTTTGTTATATTTTTATTTTTTTAGTTTAAATGTATTCATATAGATATTTTCATTTTTTTAGTTTAATGTTTTTGGTATTCAAATCTAGAATATGTTATTAAAAAAAAGAAATCGATGAGATTTAGTTTAGTGTTTTATCAAAAAAATAAGCTTACTGTTTTGATTTCGAGATTTTTCAAGAGAGAGAGAGACACCCTACTATGGAGTGGTTGGGGCAGTTTTCGAATTTTCAGAAAATTGAGGAAATATTTGTTATTTTTTTTAATTGAGGGCATTAAAAAAAGGAAGCTGATAACTGTACCCCAAACAAAGTACCCGCACGCGTCCCCCAACCTTCTAGAATGTCGGCGATAAAAAGATCAAGTTTTACTTTATACAGCGCAATAACAGTATTAATCTTTCTTTATTATACATAATTTTGCTGCATGAAGAGAAAAACGCTTTGTTAAAAAAATTAACAAAGGCACCACCAAATGCAGTGAAACAATCGGATAATTTAAACATATAAAGGAAAGCGTTTAAACAACTACGTTCAAGTGTTTAACTTTCATTGTAAATGAGTTAATTTTTCATTTTTTAAAACAAAAACGAATCCCTAAATTCGTCCCCGAGCATAAAATTTAAAGCTCTAAATTTGTACCAATGTTTACAACTCTGAATTTTATATTAGTCAAAACTACTAGTTCTAAGCAAGCAAAGCTCTATTAAATAACAATGAAACTACTGGTTCGAAACAACAATTATTAGCAGCCTCATCAATTATTTTATGTTAGTCAAAACCCCAACAATTACAATTCCTAAGCATGCAAACCTCTGTTAAATAACAATAAAATTACTACTTCGAAACAATCATAAATTTAGAACTTGTCCCAACAATGCCAATTTCTAAGCATGTAAAACTCTATTAAATAACAATGAAACTACTACTTCGAAACAACAATTGTTTACAAAACAATATAAACCTGTGTATAAAGCATATAAACCTATGCAAGTAAACCAATATATACTGGCAAGAAAACAACATTTTAAAGCATATAAACCTGTGTGTAAAGCATATAAACCTGTGCAAGTAAACCAATATATACTGGCAAGAAAACAACATTTTAAAGCATATAAACCTCTGTGTCAAGCATATAAACCTGTGCAAGTAAACCAATATATACTGGCAAGAAAACAACATTTTAAAGCATATAAACCTCTGTGTAAAGCATATAAACCTGTGTTTACAAACACATTTTAAAGCATATAAACCAGTGTTTACAAAAATTAAAAAATCTGTGTTACAAATATATAAACCTATGTTTACAAACACATTTTAAAACTTATTCTTCAAATATATTTTAAAGCATATAAACCTGTGTTTACAAACATTGAAAAATCTTCATTTAATGGATTACTTGTTCAAAATGGAGACTGTATTTTTAGTTATTAAATATAAAAAGCTGTTAATTTGCATAATTAAAATTAGAACCAATCCCCCATAGCGTCCCCGAGCTAACTGGGTTTAAATTGTACTTTAAAGTACTTTAAAGTACATTCAAGTAAGTAGTTAATTAATGAATTGAGGACCATTAACAATCTGAGGGACTAATTCGGGGATTGGTGATTACAACTGTTTTTAACAAACTGTCCACGAAATTAAAGCGCAAGACAAAAGCATGCAAAGCTAACATTTAAAGCAATCAATGTAAAACTGCAATGCGTTAAAACAGCAATTCGTTAATTAATAAAAAATTAATAAATTGCCGTTATTAGCGGACGGTTAAACCCAGTTAAACCAGTTCGGGGACGGACTCGGGTTTGATGGCTCGGAGTACAGGAACATTTCTCTTAAAAAAAATCAGTTCCTATTATAAAGAATGTTGAGATTTTAAAAAGTTATTTATTTATATTCAAAATTTACTTAACAGTAAAATTATTTTATAAAAAAATATCATTATAAAAAATTAATTGACTCTGAAATAGATATTATTTTTTTTCTCGAAACGAAGAAAACAATTATAATTTAAATCAAAGGGCTATGCGAGAACAACTAGTCTATAGTTATTTTCTATCAATCATGTCGTTATATAGACAAATAGATATTGAAGAGATTTACTTTACAACTTTTTATTTTGATAATTTCTAAAAATTAAATTTAAATTTGAAATCTAATATTATAATCATCATTTATATTATCAGCATATCATGTTTCTAAAAACTGGTGAAATTCGATGTATATTGTATTGTGCATCAAGTGAAAAAAATTTTAATGATACAAACGGTCCTTGATGCATCATCAAATGATATTTAAATTATATAAATTTTGATTGCTAGATTATCTATATGTCCAATATTATACTTATAAATCTACCTTTATTTTACAGTTTTATTTGAACTTTATTAAAAAAATATATATTGTCAAAATTGACAAAATAATCATTGTCAAGTAATCCCTCCTCATAGATATTAACCTAAAGATAAAAAATAACTTTTATTTCTTAATTCATTTATATTAGGTTTCAAAGATTAAAAAAATTAATATAATAATAACTTTTTGTTGGACATATTTTTATAACTTTTTCAAAGATAATTTATCAAAAAGTTATATAATCAATAACTTTTTTTGGACATATTTATATAATAAATATTAAGTTTAATACAAATCTAAGCAGTATTTGATAATGTGATGAGAATTATTATTATCCGTTTAGTAAGAATCGTAATCATATCAATGTACAATAAAAATATATTAAACATTATTTTTGTTTACCATAAAGTATGAACTATAAGGATCATGTCAGAAACTTGAGTTTTTAAAATTATATTCTGTTTCTAATGATCGTGAAAAAACTTTAAATTAAATAATTAACAATGTGTTACCATTAGTATAGTTTTATATTATTTCGAGAAGATGGCTTAAGTATGGTGGATGCCTTTAAATTTATTATTTTTATAATAAAAGTTCGAAAAATTAATAATAGTATAAAATTGTAAGATATCATATAGAGTTGTAAACGGAGTGAATCGGAGCACATAATGCTAATACCATTTATGTATCCGTCTTTCAATGAGCGAATACGAATACAAATAATAAATGAATATCAAAATTTAAAATCAAATCCGCCTTAAACAGATACGGAGCAAATAATTTACGAATGTGGATTCAAATAGTGCTTTATATACTTTAAGACACAAAGTGGCTTGAAATATGTGCTAAAACCTATGTTACATGAATACGGATACGGATATTGTATCGGATACGATACAGATACGGCGATACGGCAATTTTCAAAAACGAAGGATACGATACGGCTATTATATATATATATTTATATATATTTTTTTAATTATATTATTGTTTCATGTATTACAACAAAGAAAATTTTTTTCACTTATACTATTAATTCAACACTTGTAATATTATATCAAATTTTTTACTTACAAAGTTGTAATTTACAAGTAAAAAAAATGATAATTTTGACATGATATATGTATACGGTATTCACATCACCCAAATTTATAATTCATCTAAAAATTGATAGTGAACATTATAGATACCAAACAACATAAAATTAGATCCATAATGTCCTTAACATAAATAACATCCATTACATATTCAAATCAAATTTAACAGAAAGTTAATTAAGCAAAAAGTGATACGCAATAGCTGATCTAGTCAAAATAATTCCCCAATTTCTAACTCTAGAATCTAGATGGATAAACAAGGGGGTGTCGGTACAGTGGGCTTGGCACAAATGAGTTCGATCGATGTACCTGGAGAGAGGAGAGACGGCAGAAACGGTGGAGCGAGGCCGAGTGGAGACGGTGGAAAGCCGGAGACGGCGGAGACGACGGTGGCGGGTACGGTGGAAAGGCAAGCCGCGTCACGGAGAGGCTTGCGGAGCAGCCGTCGGTGTTTCTTTTTTAGTTTAGAGTGAAATGTGGCACTGAGCGGAAGGGTTCAACAAAATCAGAAAAGAGAATCTAATTAGACGTATCCCGCTCGTATCCCTCCTGTATCTCTCTGAAACATCCCTATCGGATACGATTCAACACGTATTGCGACCGTATCAAAAATGTTAGAGATACGCCGCGTCATCTAATACACTAGCTGGCGTATCGGATACGAATACGGTGACTAAACAGAAGTATCGGAGTAACATAGGCTAAAACTAATTTAACAAAGATTAAAAGCATACTATATTCATGGACTAAAGTGTTGAATGAAAAATAATGAAGAGTGAAGAAATAGAAGTAAAAAAGGAAAGAAAATAGCGCTATTGTATCACCATCACTAGTGAAAAATAAATTAAATTGGAAACCGGATTGTATTATCATTTATCCGGCAAACAAGACTGAAATAAATATATGATAATTATATAACAATTTCTACCCTAAGTAGTAAAGTCGGAGCCGGTTGAGAGTAATTTCGGACAATTGCGGATACAGATACATATATTCACCTTTATGAAATTATCTATATCTGTATCCACTATTATTTTACCATATGCAAAAAAATATATGTTTCTGTATCCATTTAATCTAAATTAGGATAATTTCCGGATACAGAGCGGATTATCCGTATCTGTTTACACCCCTAATTATCATAGCATCTCCATCCCCGTTGCAATGAGATTATAAATGCTAATGTGGCAGTTGCTGTAACACCCCAACTCCACGGGTGCGACAGCCTGCCGCATGTATCTAAGTGTCACATATACACGCAAGGCAGTGGATCTTTTATATGCATTACCAATATCCTCATTTGTTGCATCCAATAAATAAACCTGAAAATAATCATAGGGTGGGGGTGAGAATAAATTCTCAGTGCGAATTTGCCAAAGTTCAGACTATTGAACTTGCAATCAAACTCTATATTCAAAAATGAAACCCAAACAATAACAATGCAAACAAATATATAAGAAATCATAAATAACAGAATGCCACTACTCGACAACAGTTAATCAACCTGAAACACAGTTTACGGAATTTTCAAGATGAATTTCAAACACAACAGATATTTTGGCTTAACTCAATTCATTAGGGCTTGTAGCAATTACAGATATTCTCTCGAGCTGAACCTTTTATCAAACTCACATCTGTAGGGTTACTGACACCTACAGATGGCCAATCAAGCTGGACCCTTTATCTGACACCCATCTGCAATTGCTTGGCTTAACAGTTTATTAAGGTCTGGTTCAAGTCATATAAAGAAAATTCTCTTTGGAATCATTTCCAATGTTCGTAATGTTCAATCGACCGTTCAAATGCATTAACACGTAGGAAAATGCCACTGAGCCATAGACGTTACACACTAGTTAACCACGATTCCAAATCCCACATCTCATAACATAATCACCCTCCCTCGTCCCAACCGGTACTGGGAACATCGAGGGCCGTTCACCTAAGGCCATTTAGAATCCTGGGAATCCAAGCCAGCATACAGCCCGACTTGGCAAATTCATTAGATCCAAGTGCTTAACTTCGTAAATCCATTCACACACATATCAAATCAAATCGGGGTGACTTGCAATCAAATCAGATCATATCAAATCAGATCATAATAGATCGACACAACCTACAACCATACCAGCATGCAAATCACTCAAGTCACATTAATTCGAGTTTAATTTGATTGGGCTATGCAAATGGTTTACACAATTCAATGATGCAATCAATGATATTCAACATGACAAACAAATACACAGTTTAATTTCTGAAAATAAAGTATCAAACAAGTCCAAGAATCCCGCACCTTATTATGACGAGCGTACCGCTTAATTGCAGATCGGGCGTCTCGAATTACCTCGCGATATTTTGCTCGACTGAGCCTACACCTATATTATACATTTACTTGGTTTATCTCGGTTACATTATCAAAACTTAAATTCCAAAAAGCGTCTTTTAATTCGTTAATTCTTTTATACCTTTCGGCTCATTTATAATCATTTTAATTCAAGTCCAATTCCAAATTTACATATATATATGGTCAGCCATTTTGACGTATCAATTATTTTATTCAAATTCAATTTAATTAAAGGCCCATAATTTAGCAAGAGTTTAAGCCGCTAATTAAAAATTCACAATTTATTCCAAGTCCATTTATAACATTTCTAATGCATAGGCCAGCCATAGCCTCAAAAAATTTACATCTTACAAGTTGGTCCCTTATATTTATACAACTAATATAGGGCCTTATATTTTACAATTCATACCCCTTATTTTTATCAAAATTCCTAAAGCTTGTATTTTGCACAAAACAACCCTCAATTTAATTTATTTACATTGTTGGTCCCTGTCAAGTCAAGGGCTGATACACACACAAAATCAGCGCCATACCAGTAATATACTGGGCTGGTACCACTGGTACCAGCACTTCGCCATTCATACAACACAACACAGCCATGCACAATAAAACAAGCAAAATAGAACATCTCACAAGGCACAAGCCACAAGTCAGCACCATTTGTCGGGAAAATCAACAACCCGAGCAAAGGTGAAATTAGCTACAATTCCCTTTAATTAATACAAATCACAATGGTCATATATTTTACAATTCCAACCCTTAATAAAAATCATTTACAATATAGTCCCTTATACTTAATTCATTCGAGCAAATCGATTGAGTCAGGAAAATCAACAACCCGTACTCAAAAACTAGCAAATTCATATCCTATGACATTAATCGATTCATCAAGACACAAATCAAGAAATTTAGAAATTATTTTAGCAATTACCCGAAATAGAAAATGTCAAAAGAGATCGACCGGTTCCAAGGGTTTCGCCTCGCCTTGCAGCCATCTCACTCGAGCACTAGCAAGCATCATAGCACCCACAAGCAATAATGGCAAACCCCTAATTTCTAGGGTTTCGGATTCTCACGAAATCAGCGGCAACGGTCGAAAAAACAGAGAGGGATCAATCGAGAGAGGTTGTCTATGGTTTAGAGAGAGAAGAGAGTGATATTTCGGTGGTGGTGGCATGGCTCGGCGAGAGAGGAAGAGGAGGTGGTGCGGAGGGGCAGGGGAGGCCGAAATCTAGAGAGAGAGAGGGGGCGGCTGTTGGGGCTCCCACGGCTAGAGAGGAAGAGAGGAGAGAAGGGCGGGTCCGGTGGGGTTCGTCGGCGACGGGAGAGAGGGCAGGGGCGGACTCTCTTAGGTTTTGGCGTAGAACAGAGAAGGGGGCGGGTGGGGGAACCCGTATCCTCTCAGGTATTGCACAATTATTGCAAAGGATCACTTACTTTACGGTTTGAGATTAAATCTCAACCGGCTTGGGATTCGGGTCACTGTAGGGGACTGTATTTTTGGCTTTGAGATTCATGCCAAGTTAAAAAGTACGATTCAGATCTAGTAATTGTAAAAGATTCCCTTATCAGGTATTGGAGAGGATGTGAATTCCGAGTGGGGGGGGGGGGGGCTGTCACGGTTTGGGAAGGAGAGGAGAGAAATAGAGATGGTTATATTAATTTGGCTGCTTTAAGATTCGTGCTGAATGAGATGAATATTTGTGATAATTCCAAAATTTGCATTACAACATTTAAGATGCGTGTTAGATTAAATCGAATGGTCCAAACAATTCAGAATTTCATTATGGTCATTTTAATTGGTTTAAATTCCGTTTCTTTTATAAATTCGAATCAAAAGTTCATAATATTTTTGTAACTATATTTGTACATATAATTTGTATTTTTATTTCTCAATTTAAGATTCGAATAATTTAATTTTCCTTTTATATAATTATATATATTCAATTTTTTAGAATTCGAATAAATCGATATCGGATAGTATCTATGTCTATATATATAAATATCAAATCAAATCCTTAAAATTCTCAAATAACCGAAATTGGTAACTTTTATATAATTTATCTCGTATGAATAATTTCGTATAATTATACTCTTAATTTGGAATTTAATTTATTTATTTATTTACACGAATCTAATTAAATCAATTTCTTCTTTCCTAAAACTTAAAAAGAATTGTAACGGATTTTCTAAGTTTCTAATTTACCGAATAATTATAATTTTATTCCTAGTGCTATATTTTATTTTATTTCTAAATCTCTAAATTTTATTATACTTAATTTCATACATTATTTATATTACGAAATTTTAGTTTCGTTTTAGTCAGTCAGAAAATTTATGAACGATCGTTAAGTTAATTAAACTTTTTATTTAAGCCAATTGATTGATTTATCAATTTAATCAAGTTTTAAAATTTCGGAATGTAACAGTTGCAATTTCGATTTTAGAAATATTGAGCATTGATTGTTAAATTAGTAATTTGTCTCAATGATTCATAAGCTTTATAATTGTTTTACAAGTGGTATGAACATCTTCATTCTTACAATTAGAAAAGATTGATATCTTTGCTATTTTCATAAAAAAAAAAAAATTCCATATCAGTGAAACCTTAATTACAAGAGCGGAAATATTCTGAAATTAATGCGTAAGATTTGTCAAATTTCTAATTTGAAACAAATTCAATTTTTTATAATTACAGGAATGAAAATGCTCTAATATGTATAGTTTTTTTTTTTTTATATGCAAATTATTTTGTGTCATTTTGATTTTATTTTAGCGAAAATCAAGAACTCAAATCAACATTTATAAAGTACTTGCATCAATAAATTTGTACAAACTCTAGATACTAATTAAAATAAAATTTAAATATCATAAAATATTTTATGTGTGCAGATGAAATGACATAAATTTTAAATTTTAAAATTTTAATTATTAAAATTTTAAGAATATAAATTTCAACCCTCCCTCAGCTCGCTCACAATCGAACATCTTATTATGCAATATTTAAGTAATGGACTCGGAAGTTACTTTTTGAAGTATGCATTGAATACTTGAATGAACAAGGTCTAGCAAGATCAAGTCGATGACAATACGGCCCCACATATTTTCCCCTCTCGAACCTTTCGTCGGCTTCCTCTCTATTTCTCTCTCTCTCTGGTTCGTTTGAAAGAACAAGGTCTACCAAGATCAAGCCGATGACAACATGGCCCCACAGCTTTTCCCCTCTGGAACATTTGGTCGGCTTCCTCTCTCATTTCTCACTCACTGGTTCGATCTATTACAGCCTGTTGTTCCCCCAGACACACAAAAAAGAAAGGTTATAGCAAAACCCTTCCCTTCCCTCGCATCACTAATTTCTCGCGAAAATTTTCGAAATTTGGTTCAAATTTAATCGGTTTTTGAGTGGCTTCTTTCTATGGGAAGCAGCGAGGCCGGAAATCAGTCGAAGGTCCCAAAGGCATCGCAATCTCAGGTAAGTAGCTTCAGCTGCTTTATTTTTCCTATTTATTTATAGTTTATTGCATTCAACCCTAGAAATTGCTTCAATTGCTAAACAAACTGTGTACCAGCAGTTCTAATTTTAAAAGGATAGGATCATTGGGATCTGTTCATATGGATTTAAAGCTTACTTGAGAAGTATATTTGAACCATCCTTAGGTAATATTTGAAGAATAACCACTGTGGTTTATTCATTATTAGACAAAGCTTTGTTTTGGTAAGGATTCAGCACAAATAAGGCATTGAGGAATGTTGTTTTTTATAATAAAAGTCATAATTTGAGCTCGACCGCTTGCCTGAGGACCTATGAATATCCAGAGAAGGAAGTGAAAAAATATTGTGGACTTGATATGAAGTTTCATTCACTTCATGAGTAAATTGTTTTCTTATGGCGGGAAGACCAATTTTACCCCCATTATATCTTTATTTTTCCATGAAAACATGGGAGGTAACGAGAACTTGAGGCCTTGTTTAAGAAATTGATACCAAACATCACGTCTTTAACCTTTATAAAGTAAAGAAAAAGGTTGTCTTATTTTATCTGATGTTCATATTTAAAATCCCAATTCCCAATAGTAAGGTTGCAATTGTTTCCTTTTCTCCTGTTCAGGCAACCAGTGCATCCACCCCTGCAACGCCAGTCTATCCTGATTGGTCAAGCTTCCAGGTTTTCACAAAAATCAGCTACCTTTTTCCTATCAATTGTTGTATACATGTATTTATCTTTTTCATTTATTGATGTGGAATAAATTAACTTTTGCTATTATTCTTACATTGTTAGGGCTACTCCCCAGTGCCTTACATGTGGGGTGCTCAGGTTTGTGCTCCAACTCTCTTTTTGTTCATTATACAGTACTATTGTCAATTTACATTAACCTACTTAATAATTTTATATATTTTGTACACATAAGTCATCTTTCAGAAAGAAACATATCTGATTGGGTTGATAAAGAAGAATTACTTATTTCAATTTCTTATTTATCTTGTGAGATGTATATAAAAAATTCCCTAAGTTTTATTGCGGGGTTGATAAAACCACAATATATGTTTCTGCAATCAAAAGGTGGACCGTATGGATCTTTTTCTCATTCAGAAGGACAGCAAGGTCACTCTCCAGTTTCATTGCTCGTTTGGAGCGCAGATACCAAATATTCCTTCATTAAATCTCTAAATGTGGTCATAGGTTGTTCATAGGTTCTTGTGTATCTATTTTCTAGTTTGATTTATTAATTTTATTACCAGCCTATGATGACACCATATGGGACTCCACCGCCATATATGATGTATCCACCAGGAGGGATGTACCCCCATCCATCCATGCCACCGGTACGCAAATGTACACAGTACACCCAAACACATAAACAGAGACATTCCCTAATTTTTGCATCAGCATGTGTAAAAGAACATTTCTTTTACAGGGAACAGGTCCTTATAGCCCCTTTGTGCCTCCTTCCAATGGAAACACAAATGGCAATGTAAGTCTTAATTAACCTTTCTAGGATTTACTGGTTGGGACAAAAGAATAGTTCCTTTGTTTCATTTATTCTCGGATACAGCTTGCAGCAGAAACCGAGCATTTGAAATAGGTTAATAAGCAGGCCACCTATGAAAATAAAATAAATAATATTTTCCTTTTAAAAATGTGAGTAGGGAGCTGCAGCTGCACCTGGTGGTTCTGATGCTGATGGTAAGTTGTATGGATTTCAGTTTCTCGATTTGGAGACTGTTAAGATACTCTTATTGTTATAATTCTAGTGCTATTTTTACTATTAAAGTTCTAGCATTAATTTTCTTGTTGTTTTTGCTAAATAATAGGTAAGAACAGTAATGAACCGGGTAAAGCATCAGGAGCTTCTGGCAATGGTGTCGTTGAGCATAGGTAGCTAACTGGTTGATGTATTATAAAAAAGTTTATTGTTTTGAGCATTTAGCTATTTGCAAAAATGCATCAATATCTCAACATTTTGGGTGGAGGGGAGATCATGGTTGGGAAAAGAATATAAGAAGAGATAATAATACTTTCCAGTCTGGTTTTAATACCATGAATGTTTTTCTCCATGGTTATAGGAGTCTAGCCTGGTAAAGTTAAAAGAATATGTTTTTTTGGAATTGTGTGTTTTTTGGAACGTAAGAAGGATTTTAGCAAGTTCTTTTTAATATAATATCATTTTATTGCTAGAAAGCAATATTTTGTTTCTGGTATACCCTACATGGTTGTCTCTCAGCATCAGGTAACAAGCATTTTTTTTCTCTCTTTTTGCCTTTTTCTGCAGTGGTGAAAGTGGAAGTGAGAGTTCAAGCGAAGGAAGTGATGCTAATTCTGATAATGTCAGCATCAACTTATCCCATATTTGCATTTTTTTTTTATCCTACTTTGTATTGTGTGATACTTAGGTTCTCCTTCTCTTTAGGTTCATTTTGTAAAACCCCAACAAAAAATAATTGTTAGCGAGCTTTTAAAAATAACTACTGTGAACATTTCCAGGATTCACAACCAAAAGCAAGTGCAAGACAAGAATCAAATGAAGGTAGGCTAAACAGCCTTTTTATGTTCTATAACAAAAATAATGAATATGTTCTTGCGACTGTATCAAGCACTAATAATAATACAATTTGTATAGTTATGCAATTAACTTAACTATTGCATTGAAATTCTACCACAGAGACCTGTAAAAGTGGAAGCCGATCACATGCAACTCAGAATGGTGCCAATCAGGTGGCAGGGACAATTGTACCAATACCTCCAACAAACTTAAACATTGGTCTGGACTATTGGTCTGGAACTCATGGAGCAGGTTCCTTTCCCACTTCTGTGCAAGCCAAATTGCCGACAACTGCAACTTCAGCAACTGTCGTTCCAATCCAGGTCTTGGAACAGTTCTGTTGTTATTTTGAGGATAAATGAAAGGTGGATTATTCATGTTTAAAATGATTAATAATCCAAATGATTTTTAGGATGAGAGAGAGCTAAAAAGGCAAAGGAGAAAGCAATCAAACAGAGAGTCTGCACGAAGATCCAGGTTGCGCAAACAGGTACCTTTTCTCTTTAGGAGAGATGTAAATTAAAAAAGAAAAGAAAAAAAAGAATGGGATAATTCTTTATTTTTAACCCTGTTTGACAATGGCAATTGCATCTATATTTCACAATGGTTTACTTTATATATCTTTATATAAGGCGGAGTGCGAAGAGCTTGCACAAAGAGCAGATGCTTTAAGAGAGGAGAATGCAAGTCTTAGAGAGGAGGTTGAGAAGGTCAAGAAGAAACAAAAGGAATTACTTGCACAAAACAAGGCTCTTAAGGTATTTAATTTATTGTACTTGCTAGTTACTAATGAAACAATCTTAGCAAGTTCATGAGCCCATCAACATTGCACTTCTTTTTGGCACCCTTCAAAGAGTCCAGTTGGTAATAACTGTGAAGTAGCCTTTTACCTGCTGAACATCAACTTGGTTTGGGCATAAAGGCAACCTAATATCAAACTATTTCTTACCGAACCTAACATTGTTTAACATTATGTCACATAAAACCCTTTAATTTCCCTACACCCTTTACATGGGCCATTTAAATGAAGGTACTGCTGCAAGTGGGAACCCAGTTCAATTTTAGCTGGCATTACCGTGTGCCCTGCAAAATGTCAAATAACATGTAGAGTGAAGAAAAATCATGAAAATTGTACTAAAATATAAAACACCATGCTCATGGAAGACGTGAAAATGATCTTAGGCACTTTCATGCTTATAGTTCAGAAGATGCCCGTAAATACTATTCTGGTTTCTCTCCTCATCTGTGAGTAAGAAAAGAGGTGCTCTAAATACTTTTTTGGAAAAATAGAAAAAAGCAAGGCAAAGTCCTCACATCGGCAAAACTAGCTATTTCTTGTCATTCCCTTTCTACCACTGGCCAATTTCATTGAACCCTGTAAGGATTTCATGGCTCGGCATTGATAAAGGATTACTAAACCAGGAAGAGGATGATACAGTAGTAGCAGAGTGGAAGTGGCTGATTTGCCTGATATATGCCCAAGAACAATGTGCTATAATGTATTGAGCTATTTATTTCTTTGCCCTAGTGAGCTTGCTTGGACTTTCAATGTACCAGTGATGACCCGGTGACTATCCCTATAAAAAATGTATGTTGATAGTAAAAATAGCACTAGAATTATGCCCCTATCAGGTTCTCAAAAAAAAAAGATACCACGGTATAAGACAGGAAATATGTACCATTTTAAGAAGCCTATCCTAACAGATAATCAGGACTACAGCAGGAAGGTTTTATGGTTGACAGGGATGTCCAGTCCCTAAAACTATTTAACGTAGGATAATCAGTGAGTTAATCTTATGGCGTAATCCCCACGTAATCAGATAAAGCCTAGTCTCATATTCTTTTTTTGGCGTCACTAGACGTGTTGTTCCCACCTTCCCCTTGTTTGCCCATCACATTGTTTCAAATTCCAAAAAATCTCGAGAAGCTGATAACTGGGTGGAGACCTTGTGTATCCAAAAAGATTGCCTTAGATCCTTCTGATCCTGCTTTGCTAGCTTAAAAAGGAAAAAGAGATCCTGTCTCAGTTGATCTGTGATTTTCCCTTGTGCTTCTGTTGTGGAGAGAAAAATCGTTTTTGGAATTGTTACTTAATGATGGTTTTTCATTTTCTTTTTTATTATAGAGTTCTTTTGAAAAACAAAACATACTTCAGTATAGTAGGACCTTCCTTGGATTTGAACCATACTTTAGGAGAGGGGTGTAAAGTGTAGACACTACCAACTGCTTCAAATGGCATGTGAGATCATTTTGTAGTGATATACATGACCTTTTAGTGTCCTATCAGCATAGATGAATTATCTTTTAGTTATTTTGTTCTTAATGTTGCAGGAAAAATTGGGTCAAAAACATAATGAGAATGCAAGCAATTTGGGTAATGGAGATGCAAATGAAGCATAGCAATATTGAAACAAACTCTATGAAAGGAACTGAGAGTCCGGACGCATCTTTCAAACTTAACATCAGTTGACTTCTAAAATATCATTTGTATACATGTACTATTAGAGTAGTGTGAGTATATGAATAACAGGCAGTACATAGTAACTTTTTTATTTAATGTGTTAAACAGTCCATAGGCAGCTTAGCTAGTGAGCTGCTTTCTGCATTGGACATTCCTTTGTGTTGGTGCTTGTAGGTTTTTTTGTTTTCCCTTTAAGATTGACCACCATATGAGTAATTGTTTAATGACGGTTTTTTTGCCAATGATAAACTCACTTAGATCAGCTACCTTTTACAGTGCTGCTTTTATGTTTTAAACTTAGAAGCAGCAGTACCAGTATTACAGAGTTCGCTCTCTTCTTCACTATATTTAAGTATATCAAATGGTTGGTATATCAATTCAAATTTTAGGTTTTCCAAAAACGTCAGAAATATGCATGAAGCGTATGAAACCTAAACTATCTATTTCTGCATTGAACAAAGTGGAGGCAAATTTAGTCATAACCGCAATTGCTGGCTATTATGTTATCTCAACTGGTACGACAAGGGCTGGTTAGGCACATATCACACATTTTGGGCTTCAAAACAGCTCTATATTCATACAGATCCTCAGCCATATAAAAAGGAAAAGAAAACTAATATGCTAGTACTTGATTTCAAAATGCAGGACACTTGCTCCCATGGGTCAAATGAAACTAAGATATACACCGATCTAAGAGTATTACTATAGTATTACACATGGCTACAAAATGGGGAAGAATACTGAGTATCTTTCTTAGCAGTGCAGCAAAAAGGAACACCTCATCTCTATAAGCCTTCTTCCCATAAAAGAACCAATAATTGATTACATATTTTCCATAAGTTACTAATTACAACCAGCCAACTCCAAAGGGAATCACTGAAGTTTTCATGCTGAGTGCAGATGGGACACATACTGCAAATGCAGAGCTCGGGTATAGTTTTCTCCTTTAGGTTATCGCTGAAATATAAGTAATAAACCCTGATGTTTACTCTTTAAAAATTCAATAAAAGAGAGAGAGGGAGAGAGTTGTTAGGACCTAAATCAAGATCATCCACTCAGGTCTATGTAACCACTAATGACAAAAGCTATTCTGTACAACATGCACCTGAGGCTTACTATTTGAAGCCATATTGCTATCAAATTAGATAACCTGATAGCCTTTCAGACTAGCATACGAGCATACAAAGCCATCTAAATGAGGCCTAGCCTGGTAGGTTCTCACAGTGGAGTGGAATATTGTACAAGAAAGAAAGATAGACAAAAGAAGCTGCACTATACCTCCAATTAAGTCCCCCGTGATCGTTTCAGTGGAAAACAAAAACGCAAAAGAGTATATCCTTTCAGAACTGAGAGGTATCGCCATTTGTCATGGTGACATTAGATGAGGTCAGCAAAGTTCCACGAAACCCTTCCTCTTCCTGTTGCCCTGACTTCCCATCAGTGATTTCATCTGCTCAAAAATATACCAAAGATGTAAGCAAAAGACGAGGTTCACAAATTACATCCCACGCTCAACAAATTTATATACACCACCCAACAGAAAATCCACCATATTAGGCATTTTCAGTAACACCACAACTTTCAAAACAGAGCTAAAATAAAATAAAAAATGAGCCACGTTCAATTGACTAAACCTTTTTCATAGTGCATTAGTATGTAAATCTGGAACCTGACCTTTAAGATTGGTTGTGCGGATCTTAGATAATTTTGAGGTTTGGGAGAGAGAAGCTTATTGGGCCCGAAATCATGGCACTGAACTATTGGATGGTTGCCGGTACAATATATATAAAAATGATCTGTCTCACAGGTATACAAAATTTTATTGGCAATGAGAAATATATAGACATACAAATGCAGTAGTCAGCAACAGATGGGATCAAGGCAGATAAATCAATACAAGTACTAGTGATTCACCTGCAATATCACGGTTTTCATGAATCTCAGAATCCTTAACCCAAAGCACGTCTCCAGGAAATATATTTTTGTCAGCTAGGGTAGCCATGTCCCCTTCTATCTCCACTTCCCCCTTGTGCAACTTCTGGTTCTCCTTCACAACCTATATTATTTTCACTTGTATTATGTACTGCAAACAGGAACTTTGTGCTTTTGTAAATACTAAAGCACGCCTGTAATTTTTTGTACCTTGAGACCCAAAAAAACACCCATAACTAAAATAATCAAAGATGGGGTTGCTTAATATAAAGAATAAAAAAAACTTTTGCTAAAATTCACAATATATCTTGAACCTATCTAGCCCTCACATAATGATTCTATCAAAATTGAATTTATATCTTGACTTTTTCCTCTTTATTCTGCCACATTTATCCAGAACTCTTGAATCCAATCACTTCTACTCGAGAAACAAAAATAACACAATTAGATTATTCCTCTCCAATTAATATAGGTTTTTCAAATAAAATAATGTTTTATCTTTCGAAGGTACCAATCAATCAGTAACACAATTCCTATTAAAAATAGAATATGTACCCCAAAAGCCTCCCAGATCATCATCTTGAGTTGGTATACAGAGGTAGTGCATGACACAGTGAGGTTAATATTGTTTCCTTGACTGCCCTTGCGAGCACGCTTGGAGGTGCGCCTCTCAGGATCAAATGAAGCTGAACCTTCTCGAATTGATTTTGGTGCCTCCTTACCATGCACCAAGACAACCGTGATGTTTTCATTAGTATAATTCAGCTTTTCCATCAGATCATGGCTCTCCCTTTCGCCAATACAAACCTCACATACCTACCCAAAAGTTAAATTGAGAAAATGCATAATTTGTTTGCTCCAAAAATGTTGTTGTTTTACACATTTTTATATATACAACTTTAAAGCACAAGCAAAGCAGATAATGACTGCCTGATAGATGCATAGTCAAAAGACAACCCTAGCCACAGCAGAAAGCTACAAAAGATAATACTGAAAACTTAATATTCTAATGCTGCCCCCGAGAATATTTTTATAATCAACAAGTATTAACTTGTCCAGTTGGATCTCATTTCTAGCCTACCCCAACTTGTTTGGGACTAAAGGCATGGTTGCTGTGTTGTTTCTGTTGTTATAATAAGTATTCACTTGAACAATTAAAAAAAAAAAGAGTCACACACAGAGTAAGGATAAAAAATGTGCACCTCAGGTTGGGTCTTAATGTACGGCCTGCGAACCACTAAATTATTGTTGGGTTCATCCATATTATCTGTATCCTCAACAGATATAGGTTCATCCTCGCAAGGACCCACTGACGGTTTCTCTTTGTTAATATTGTTGTTATTATTATTTTCATCTTGAGAAGGGCTAGTAAAAACTATCTCGCAAGATATTCCCTTTGACTCTGGTACACTCCATTCTTCACAAAATAGAACCCAGTCTGACTTCGGTATTATTATTAATCCATCAGTCTGTAATATTAGAATTAAGTAAACAGAAAATGTTTTATCAAGAAGAAATTATATTTAAGATAAATTGTATGGCTATAAAACAAAGTAGACTTACTGAGGATGTTTTCTGAGTGATACCGCCACGCTTGTATACCAGTTCTAGGGGCCTATCCATTAATTTCGAATGCTACAATCCAAACCACAAATTAATTATTAAAAATAGTTATGTAAAATTGGTAAAAACAGAAGTCAATGTTGAGTCAATTGAGGCATAATTGCACAACTAAAACAAACAAAAAAACTTATTTGAGGCGAACTCACACCTTGATCTTTAATTTAGTCTAATTTACAAATTTTGAAAAGCTTGATTTGGACTAATTTGAGAAAGAAAATATTCAAAACTAAGGAGATGCTACCTCCAAATTAACCATGAATAATAATTCAATAAGAGAAAGAAAAAGGAAAAGGAAAGAAAGCAAACAAAAGACAATTTACCTTCTCACACATAAGGGAATCGATGATGACTTCAAGACCATCTGGTTCTGGTGAAGAAGAGATATTCTTCCCAGTGCAAGTGACAAAAGTCCTCCACTTAGCAAGCCATGAAGCAGGGACTAGATTGTAATTCTGCCCAGGGTTAAGCACGAGGCTTTTCCCTGAAATCAATTTCTCATGATTTTGCCTGTGTTTCATCTTGGTTGCCCTGCAAATTTTATTGCAAAATGAGCAAATACTACACTGGCCATTTCCACTCAGAATGAGGCATTACGTGTTGCAGGACTGGACCCTGATTACACCATAAAAACCAAATAACACACCGATACAACACAAATAAAGAAACTTTACCAGAATGGTAATATTACTTAAAAGGTAATTATGGTTCAAGTATTTATGTTGATTAAGAGTTTACTCAAACATAAGGTACAGTAATATAAAAGTTTTACCGAAGGTTGCCTTCCACAGATGCAACCTCAGAAAGCTCTTGAGTACAGATTTCACATGGCTGTGTATCAGTCGGAAAGGTCAGTACGTCATCCATGTCCGCTTTGTTGCTACTATGAGTCTCATACAGAAAAAGCCACAAGTCTTCAGGTACTGAAACCCGCTTTGCGCCAGAAGCCACCTCAGGTAGTAGGGTGCCATGGGGGCAAGTAAGGGATGATGTGGGGCCAAGTTCACTTTCAGATTGCTTCTCGGTGTTTTTTCTCTTCAACCAGTGCATCAGCCTAAAAGTGGGTTATTTTACATGACAAAATTAGTCTTAAAACCCAAATTCTTTTAAAAATAGAGAAGTCACCGAGAATGGAGCAAAGTAGAGGGTGGGGGGCAAAAGTGAGAGGAAAAGAGAGACTAACCAAGTCCTGGAAACGAAGTAGGAAGGGTGAACAGAAGATTTGCCTGCTAGGGCATACTCTGCCAGCTGCTTTAAAGACGCCTTCTTGTCACGGTATACATCTGCTGACACTGCACTGTGGGCCCCCTCCTTCAAGCACTCCACACAATAGTCCTCATTACTTAATGCAGGTCCCCCTCCATACTACACCAAAATTTCAAGCATATCAGCAAGCTTTAAATACGAAAGAGAGTGTTTTACTTGGCATGTAATATAATAGTGAGTGAAATTTCACGCCCCAACCAAAAGAATATCTATCGTACATACTCCTAAGAAGCATAGCAAATGTCACACAAACTTGCAAAAAATGGATAAAATTGTACTCGTACGCACAATTTTGTTCCCCATTTGCCTGAAAAGCTGCAGCGCACCACAAAATATCCCCCCCATTCCTCATTACCTACCACAATATAAAGGAGAAAGAAATAAAAAAAGAATGAGAAGCCAATACCTTAGATTGCAATAATTGCCATGCCATTGCAGAAATGCGCTTCGCAGAGTTAACTTTTGAGGCAGGCATCTTCTCATGCACACATTGTATGAAGCTATTGTCTAGATCTCTACACAAACCAAAAAACAAGGTGTAACATTAACACATCATCAGTTTCAAAACTTCATTACATGCTGGTCAAATTAGGTATGCCAATTGTTAACCAATACCTTTGGGATAGATCAGATCAAGGTCAGAAACTTTTACCTTTGGGATCAACCTGACTGTTTGATGCCTCGTTTCAGTTTCCTTTTGTTGTGGCCAAAAGATAAAATAAAAAAAGGCTAAATTTTAACTGTCACTTTATTTCATCATGATAAAACAAAATCCAATATATATCAAAAGCCAAAAAGGGGCTTTTTAAGTCTGAACCTAAAAAGGGGCTTTTTAAGTCTGAACCTTAAGAGGGGACAAATGATTCCACCAATTTAAGAATAGAATCAGACCCAACAGGTATGGCTCAATGCAGGTCAGATTCTTTACTGGCTAACAGGTACTGTTGTCCTTCCTTACTGACTTTTTAATGAGACAATGCCCACACAATCCAACACCTTGGCACTCCAATATCAAATCCTATAGCTGCAACACATGATAGAGAGCAGGGTGGGGGAGAAGCAGAGAGGAGAAGAAGAAGAACAAGAGACTCACGGAGGGTTGACAGTATCAGCCCACTGACGAAGCCACTCAGCAGAGATCCAAAAGTACATATCATCACCAGCCACAACTGGTGCCTCTGACAGTACTGACTTGACCTCCTCACGCCTCTCAGTCACATAAGCTAGCTTCTCATCCTTTGTTCTCTGATATTCCTCACCCCCCTTCTGGTACTGCTCATTCAATTTTTCTATCTCCTCGATGAAATGGCTCGGAAGAGAGGCACTCGTTTTTCCATTGGTACAAGCACTGTAACCAGTACCACTTTCACAAAGTTTGTACATGAGCATGTATGCATCAGTAGAAGAGAACATTTCTTCTTCCGTTCCATTTTCTTCAGCATGGCTCTTCCCATTATTCGAAGGAGAGTTACCCTCCAATTTAGTATTCTTTTTATTTTTATCATTACTGCTATTTTCTTTTTCTCCAAATGGGTGGGACCCAAGTATGGAGACTTGCTCATCATCAAACTCCCACCACTGTGCGGTTAACTCATCCTTTATATGGGCCACATAATGGCCTGAGTTTACTGTTGAGCCTTTGTGGATGAGTATTGCAGACAGCTCATATGTCAAAGGGGATGGTAAGCTTGGAAGAGAAGAGTCAGCTACAGTTAGCCGCTTTGTCATGTCAAGTCTCTTTGGGAAACCAAATGATGATGTTATCTTTTTCTTGGTCGTTGTCTACAAGAAAAGGAAAGGAAAGCCAGAAAATGGGAATGGCATTAAATTTATCTTATGTTTGAGATACTACTGGAAAATTGATGTTGACTTCATCCAAAGGATTATTTGGTAATGCAACCAAAATAGTGAATAGTACCAGTTGCATTTCACAACAGGGATCAGAAAATGTACATAAAATTGCAGAAAAACTACCTTTGGAAGGAACACATATCGCTTCAGTTGGAAATTTAGCACAGTTGGTAGAGAACGAAGCTTGATGCAGCGGGTTGCATCAACCCTGGCATGGCAGGACTCGCAGTAATACTGATTCTCTCCTTGCAGATCTTCTATGCTTAAATATTGCTCTAAGCTCTCATCTAGGGTTTTCAAGTCCTTTATGTTCAGCTCAAGCTCATAGAAATCTTCCATATTAGATGACGCCTCTGAATCCTTTCCACACTTTGAACACCTGCAGAACAAAACGTTTGTAAGAAATCATAAATATGCAAATGAAGAAAGGATGAATGAAATTGATCAATCACTTAAAGATATCCAAAAATGCATTTCATTTGATATGCTATAATAAATTTATAACATAGTTATCCTAAATATAGATTAATATACCAATATGCAAATGTTATGCTCTTCACAATATGCACCGTTCAATCCATATTGTATACATATTTTATATAAATTTAACCAAGGTGATTGTCGGTGCCCATTCTCCAATTCATGATGAAAAAACAAATTTTAGAACTTCAACTCATGTACCCATACATGAGGCACTAGTAACTTCATTTTTAACTCAAAACTCTTGCACCAATTACACTAATCTCAACAAAAATTACAAATACTTTTGACATAAAATAAGTGGCAGTCATGCAAATAACTAAGACTCAGGGGAATCATTGAAAGTTGTACCTTGTCACGTGCGAAACACTGCCCCGAAACAAATCCTGAACAATAGTCTGGGCCGAAGGTATCTTTGAATGGCCAAGGGACCTCTCCAGTAGAGAAAGGAACAGAGTCAAAAATTCATGACTATCCTGTTGTACCCCATTATCCAGTTCCAAGGTCTTAATAAAAGGCGCCGAGTCGATAAACCCCATCTTGCTCGAGTGCAATTGCGCAAACAGCCTTGCCAGCTGTCCCAAAACTGGGACCTGGCTCAGTGTTTCTGGTTCAAGTGAAAAAATGCCCGCCCGAAAGGAGGTGTTCATGTATAGGCACTGGAGTATGCTATTAGCATAACAGGTCGCTCCAAGGTTTGTCAGACCAGCTGGCGTGTCCACTGAAGACCTGAGGTCCTTACATGGGTCTGGGCCTAGAGAGAGAATAAGGTCTTGGTTTTTTTGCCACAGGCCTGATTTTCGGTGGCCGTTCGATGGGGGGATTAGAGCACAGAAGCAATTAGGATTGTCTTTCGAGTTCACACGGCAACCCTGACACATTGGCTTCCCAACTGAGTATAGCTGCTCGATGTCAGGTTTTCTGATTTCACCTGTCAAATGGATTCTCCTGTTTAAAAAAAAAATCAAGGAATATCATTATAGGGCAATAGCAAATGGAATAGGCTCATGCATGACCTTATGATACCTCAAAAACCATCCCACTGCTAAACAGAAAAGTATCTTTTATGCCCCTGGAAAACATGGAAGGCAGAGGAACATTAATTGGATAAAAATGAAGTAGGCAGAAGAACATTGGATATGTGATCTGACAATCCTTGTTTATTGGGGTATAATAAGTGACATTTCTCTTGTTCCATGGTATGCAACTATACATAAAATTGCCCCTTTGAAATATGACCTCGTAAAGTTGAGAAATTCATTAAAGACTTTGGGCCAGTTTAATGTGCTATAAATTGAAGTAAAAATAAGAAATTTTGAGCAAGCAGGTTTCCATCTATTGTTTAATTGCCTAACTTTCCAAGAAAATATTTTTAGTTGAACGCTTCTTTCCTTGTTGTCATTCTTTCTGTTTTCTCTAAAATTTGGGCAGAAAACACAAAATTTTCCATTATTCACTCCTAAATAAGCACTCTTCATATCTTCTTCGCTTTTCTTTCCCACTTTCCTTTCTTTCACTCTCACTTTGCCTCCTTTCTCCCCTTACCTGCTTCTCCCTCTGTCCGCATCCTCCTCTTCTCTTATTCAAGCCGATGCCTCACATATTTCAAACTTCTGTAAGCATCGCTTGCAGACGTGTAAGATTGCTCAATCTGGATGTAAACCCCTCAAATCTCCTCAATATTGGTATTTATTTGTTCTTAACCTTCCTGTTTTGAGGATTTCTTAAAAAGCCTATGATTTTCTGAATTTCAGACAATTTTTATTGTGGAACTTACTTATAAGGGCCCAAATGCAGTTATTATGCAATGTTCTTATTTAATTTTTCATGAAAGCAATGATTCCAATTCATCAATCAAAGCAAGAGCAACACTTTTGTTAGGTTAAAAGTTCCCGAAAGCACTTGGGGAGCTCATAGTAGCTTTACTCAAAATATAACATAAGAATATTTCAAAAACAATAATTTACAAAACAGTACTTTTTGAACTATGATAACACAACTGTAAATCTAGAGAGGAGCAAGAGAAGATATTTCAGGCTTTAAACCAATTCCTATCGGATCAACTAAGCTTAATATGACGTCAGAAAAGGTGGTGTTAGGTTAAGAATAGTGCAAAGTTACAAAAAGGAAAAGGTAAGGTGGAAGAGAGAGAACCATGTAAAGGACCCAAATAAGAGGAGAGAAGGGCAACAAAATCAGTACAGTGCCTTGCAGTCAGGGGCAGAGCTAGACTTTCGAACTATGGGGGTCAAACAAAGAAAATTCTACTGAAAATGGGGGTCAATTTGACAATACCAAGTCATTTTACTCTAAATTATATAGAAAATCAAACGTAAATACAAAAAAATAAAAAAATAAAAATGGGGGTCAACTGACCCCTATTCTCTCTTCTTCCCTCCGCCACTGCAAGCAGTAATGAAATTGGCACCGCGTTAGGAAAAAGGAATCCACAAGAAGCAACCGTTGAATTAGTGGATACATTATATCCAGCATATTATAGGTAACAGCATACAGATGCAGGCAAAGCACAAGAGAAAAAATAGTAATAATTAATTTCTATCTTAATGATTGGTGTTACTTTCAAAACTTGAATGGCCCTAGAATACCGAACTTACAATCACAAATATTCCATATCAAGCTTCCAATAGAATTTCTAAAAATTAAAAAGGAAAGTTACTCAAAAGTGGACAAAATTAAAACCTAAAAAGAAAGGAAAAGAAAAAAAAAAAAAAGATGTTCATTGCGAATGAAGTTTTCCTAACAAGGATTGCAAACCCTAATTAATATTGGTACGTCTTTGGGTCCTTCTGTAACTTCATTCTTTTCTCACTTCAGTCGCAGAAAAAAGTAGTAAATAAAAAAGTAAAATTATCGAACCTTAGAATTTCAGATAAAGAACCCTCCAAGCCATCAGGCTGATGATGCCTCTTGTTTTTGTTACGTGTGCTCGGTCGGCTCATTTTTCTCCTGTTTAACTTTTCACCATCCAATATTTTTGTCCTGCAGTTTATAACAAAAAGTATTCACCGAGTCAATTCAGAGTTTGCGCACTATCTAAAGCACTCCATTTCTGGTTTCTCTTCTTTGGCACTTCTCTAAAAGGTTTGTACTCAGTACTGTCCATCTGCTTTGCTTGCTTGAACTAAATCATTTGGTCCTCTGCTCTGCAAGACTTCACAGCACTTCATGTAAGCAGAGGTACTGCTACCATTTCCTTCTGCAATAACCAATTCGCACCAAGTGAAAACCTCTAAGGCCTCCATCAATTTGGTCACTTTTCTGTTTACTAGGTTTAAGATCGAATTATGTACATCACAGGCCTACAAACTTTGGGACTGTTTTCTGTTCAACACAAGCTTCTGACCCTGGTATTATGTTCAAAGGTAACAGCAATTGAAACCTTATCTCAGAGTTGTACATCGCATTACATCCAATTGAGAATCTAATTACAAAATTTCAGCTAAACTTCTGGCAGGAGCCATTCTCACAAAAGAGATACAGGGAAAATTGAGTATACACAAGAGAGCGATTGACCTTCGTGGTGAATTTGGGAGTTGGAAGCTGGCGAGAGGAAAATAAGGAGAAACTGGAAGGGGAGATGAGGCGAAATCGGAGGGATCGGAAGTTGGTTGATGTTCTCCAAGCTCTTAAACCTCTTCCGACTCTCTCTCTCTCTCTCTGTGTATGTTTCTCCTTTGCGCACTAACTGTTTTCTACTGAACAAAGTACGCTCTGTCTCGCACGGTTTGTAAGGCGAAGAGGAGGAGCGGCAGGGAGAAGAGGCGATGGAGGAGAGATGCGGGCGGGGCGGGGACGGAACTGCGGATGCGAGATTCTATTTTGTTAGGTTTACTAGAGGAGGTGTTACTGTTACCTGTTCCGTTCCGACTCGGATACGAACCGAATTCTACCGGTTCCGGATCAATCCGGATCGGTATGGTTTTAAATATAACCGTCAACAGATATCAAGCCTGATAATTGTCCGACAATTGAAGTGAGAGCCCAGTCCGTTTTTTTTATGTACCACCGTAATAAATCAGAATTAAATCAATACCATTCGTTAATTTTGAAATTAGATTCCGTCACGTTTGCGTAACAGATCTGCGAACGGGTCGCTACCCGCTCGCGTAATGGATAAACGTACTGACCCATTCCTGATGACTCGTCCGCATATCTGTTACGCGCACGGACCCGTTTCCGACCTGATCCGTTCCCGACGACCCGCTCCCGACGTGACTCGCTCCCGACAACCCGTTCGCACTATGGATATGCGTACGTGGCGAATCCAGATATTAGCCCTCCGCAGTGGTTTTTACAGATGTCCTGTCTCTGTCTCCGCACCGCCGCGTCCAGCACAGTAAAAAGGTAATTTTTTTTAATTAGTTTAATTTTGTTAAATAATTTAGTTTAATTTAGTTATTAAGTAGTTTAGTTTTATTAGGTAGTTTATTTTAGTTAGGTACCAAAATAGTTGTATATTGTAAATTAGATTATTTTTTTTTATAGTTTTAGATAGTTTATTTTTGTTAGGTACCAAAATAGTTGTATATTGTAAATTATATCAAAATTAGATACCAAAATAGTTGTATATTGTAAATTAGATTTGTTATGAAATAAATGTGAACAAGCATAAAGAAGAATAAGCAAAATAGAGATGAAAAGATGGCAATCTCTTTATTCATACATTTCTCATGTGTGTACAATACAATATTACAAAGCCTCTATTTATAGGCTACAAATTGTAAATGAAAAATTTCATCTAAATAAATGGAGAAATAAATTCCAATAGTAGTGGCCATCAATTCTAATTGTAGTGCATGGAGTAGTGGGGATAGTGGGGAATGAATGTTGGGAGTTATGGGCATCCACATTAATATTTTATTCATAACAAGATTAATTTTTTTCTAGTTTTAGATAGTTTATTTTTGTTAGGTACCAAAATAGTTGTATATTGTAAATTAGATCAAAATTAGGTACCAAAATAGTTATATATTATAAATTAGATCAAAATTAGGTACCAAAATAGTTTATTGTAAATTAGATCAAAATAGTTGTATATTGTATATTGTATATTGTAAATTAGGTACCAAAATAGTTGTTTATTTTTTTTTGTAGTTTTGTAAATATTTGTGTTAATTATATCAAAATAGTATATTGTGATCTATTTGTAAATATTTGTGTAATTTACAATATACTATTATTTGTGTATATTTTTTATTAAATAGTAGTATATTGTAAATTAAACTAAAATAGTAGTTTAGTTGGGTACCAAAATATTTGTGTATTTAAACCAATTTAGAATTGTGATTGTATGTAGAATTTAGAAATTATATTTAGAATTTAGAAATGTACCAATTTACAAATGGACAAATTTAGAAATGTTGTATTTAGACCAAAATAGAGTATAAATGCACCAATTCAGAATATTATTTTTTTCTGAATTAGCATAGATTGTAAGATTTTTTACCGATTCATTCAAGAATTGTAATATATTATTGAATTACCATAGATATTTGTATTATTGTTAGATTTGTACTATCTAAAATTATCAATAGAGGTGAAAATTAATAAAATTGTTAAATTTGTTGTTAGTATGGCGTCAACCAGCGGTACCAATCAAAATCGGACGCAAGATGATTTATAGTTAGATTTATCACTGGCCCGTCATGTATTTCCAAATATGACGAAAGAGAGTATCAGTCCCCTTTGTTGGTATAAATTCGAGGAGCACAAGATCAAAAACGCATATGTAAGTTTTTGTTTTGAGAAATGCAAATAATTTTCATTTTCATTTAGATAAAAATATGTAAGTTATATGTTTGTTTGTTTTGAAATTGAATGCAGACTCATACCTTGACGAATACGCGGAACAATCGGATGAGTATCCTCTACGACGAGCGATACGCTCCCGTGTTGAATAGTTTGGGTCTGTGGCATGTCTTACAGCTGACCCCCATTGTCGCAGATGTCGCTCTTCTATCTGCGTTGGTCAAGAGGTGGCGGCCGGAGACACACACATTTCACATGCCTGTCGGAGAGATTACGGTGTCTCTCCAGGATGTCAGTTATCTCTGGGGACTGCCTATTACTAGACGGGCTGTGACGGGTGTGGAGTACGGGGACTTCACAAAGGACGTCGAAGAACTGTAAGTACCCAACCTGATGAAGGAAAGGTCCCTCAAGAGGTCGAAGGTTGCATCGAAGAATGACATCAGTATCCCTCTTTTGCGGGCGGCATTCAGGTAAGTTACATTTTTGTAATAGTAAGTATTTGATTGTAATGTTTGATACTCTGTACTAAATTAGTTCGTATATGTAGTGGAAAATTGGAAGAAGATGCGTCTGAGGAGAAGATAGATCGGTGGACACGGGCTTACATAATGGAGTTATTCTCTTGCTGGTTGTTCCCAGATTCATCTGGGAACACCGTCCCTGCTTGTATGCTGCAGTGGCTAAGGGACTTGGATGACCCTCCACAGATGAATTGGGGTGCAGCGGTCTTGGCATGTTTGTACCGAGGCTTATGCATTGCGTGCCGGGTATAAATTATTTTCTCTTCTTATTGTAAATAAATTATTTTCTCTTATCGAATTTAAAAATAAATGCAACTTGTATAACAATAGGTCGACAAACAAGGTCTGTACGGACCGATTGGTCTCCTTCAGCATTGGTCGTGGACAAGATTTCCATTTGGTCGTCCACAACCACTAGATGAGGGTTGGGCTCCAAATTAGGGTCGTCCGGATGGGGAGACCTATCCTGCGTATGCTCAGAGGTTCTGCGCTAAAAAGACCTTTGTCGCGACCCCTCACGGCAAGCCTTCGGGAGTTTTCTTTTTCATAACTCAATTCGAGCATATGACTCCAGATCTACATGTTGAGTGGCGACCGTATGATTTTCGCGTCACAGTTTATGAAGAAGATGAAGAACCTTACTTTTTCCTCACAAAACTTCCTTCGATCTGCAGTCGCGAGCGAGAATACTGGTTTGTTCAGGTGCGACTAGATTTTTTTTATTTTCTAGTTTACATTTCATAAACATATTGTAGTTTAAAATTGAAACTTAGACACATAAAATATTTGCAGGTGCCGCTTATCTACTACTAGGTTGTTGAGCATTATTACCCTGGACGGGTAATGAGACAGTTTGGTATGGCCCAGTATTTTCCAGTCCCGGATCCTATCACAAAGGATGACTGGTATGATCTTCACCAACCGTTATGCACTACGGTGATGAAGGATTGGCGGACGGAGCACGCCTTGCATGTACAGCGACTGGAGGCTATGAGTCCGGATGACATGGTTCCTGATATGTACCAGATTTATGCTTTCGAGGAGTGAGACCAGCAGTATCGACAGTGGTACTAGGAAAATTGTCCATTCACGGTGTACATGTTCGGTCTCATGTCAGAGATCAATAGGAAGCCGCTTCATGTACCACGCGACACGACTACCCCCAGTACGGTTTCATCCCTAGCAGTGGTCCGGCTGCACAGATTGTAAGTTTTTTATATTTTCTTATATTATTTCAATACAGGTATGGTAATCATCTTTTGAAATATTGATGAAGTGGTTTATTCACAGGTACTCATGAACATCAAGGCAGTTCTGAAAGCTGGAAGATATGGGATCACAAGAGGCTGGAAGAAGGTTGGGAAGATGATGTTGTGCATATCTGCGGCTAGCAGATCTTCCAAGATATGAGGATTTGGCAAATATGAATGATGAAGATTCTGCAGAGCAGATGAGCACACCAGAGTCGGATCTTTCAGAGATCTTGTCTGCACCGACGCCTGAGGCAGCATTTCAGAGTTTTGGAGATCGAGTGGTACGTGCATTTTTCTAATAACCTACTTATTGAGAAACCAAATTATTCATTTATTAACCATCTATTTTCAGGGAGATGAGCCCCGGTTTGAGCCATCACAGGATTTTCAATCGACTCAGCCATCGCAGGATTTTGAGTTTGACGTGGGTTCGACCTATGATACCATATACACTCAGGGTTACTCTTATCCTCAGTTTCACACACAGGATGATCCACCACCAGAGGATAGTGCAGCAGTGTACCAGACGGAGACAGCTTCATCCTTAGCAGATACTGTTGTAGCTTCTATTTTCGGGCCTCCGTTAGTTCCTAGCTCACCTAAGGAGGTTTTGTTTGGACATATACTAGAGGAGACCCCACCACAGCAATCGCGACAGTATACGTCTGCTTTCAATTTCTTAGGTTCGGAGATTGAGGAGGTACCGGAGGAGTTGGGGCGCGGTAAGAGACATAAGATCAGGAAGGACCCGTACACACCATCGACCAAGTAGTTTATTCATACTGTTATGGCTGTTTGGACTTTTTGTGCTATTCGTACTGTTATGGCTGTTTGGACTTTTTGTGCAATTCGTACTGTTTAGACTGTTTGGACTGTTATTTAGTTACTATCTAGTTATCATGTTATTCTGATTGTTGTTTGGTTTATGCTTGCTACTATATTATTTAGTTATCATGTTATTCTGACTGTTATTTGATTTATGTTTGCTACTATATTTCTTAGAATTCGAATAAAGAAAAAAACATAACTTCTACTACAATAAAAATACACATAGGTTCGGAAAATAAAACACACACACAAGTCTACAATAAAAATTAACATATAAATTCCTGGCTAAAATCACAACTTCTACTACAATAAAAATACACATAGGTTCAGATAAAAAAAAACACACACAAGTCTACAATAAAAATTAACATATAAATTCCTAGCTAAAATCACCACCCCTCGAACGATGAAACTGCAATGGAAAAATATATATGTTAAATCAATTGTTAATTCATAAAAATTATTGATTTTTTAACAGCTTACCCTATTGCGTATTTCCTCTCGCATCCATTCTTCTTCTCGCATTCCTCTCGAGAGTTTCTCTACTGGTTCGATGACCCTTTCGTCGTCCTTCTAATACATCCATCCACATTTGGATCCTGTTGTGTCGTCTCCTACCCAACTTTACCAACCGATGCTCTGGAACTAAGAGATTTCCTTCATGCACCGGCCAATCACATTGATTGTCATACACATGGAATTCACCACTCCATGTGTCTATGAGTGTTTGAATGTTGTAATAATAATTGATGAAGTCATTTGGATTCAAGTTTCTATAATGTTAACACATTAGTAAGTAGTACCGTCCCTAATATGAAGTTTCAAATTAAATAAAACATAATTTTACCTTAAACGACACACCGCCATCACATGAACACATGGTATTCCGCCCATCTGAGGCTTCTGGCACTGACATTCCACCTCATGATCGTTCTTCGGAATTACCTTGTATCTGCAGTCGCTAGACGTGTGTACCCATCTGCCATTCTCCATGTCAAAATTAATCTTTTCGCCATGTGAGGTCATGATGTGCGCAAAAGCGTATGCACAAAGTTTCAGTACAATAAGATGTACCTTTTAAACCTTTAACACGCGTTTGAGTTAAATTGCAAGTGCACAATTCTATCAAAGTAGTATTTTAGGTATCGATCCACAGGGAGTACGATAAAAACTTAGTTCAAACTTTAGTAATAAATTTCAGAAAATAAAATAAAGTAAAGTGCAATAAAAGTAAATTGGGGGGTTCGTTCTAATAATTCCTAAGGTTGGGTTCAATACCCAAAATAAAGGAATTTGAAACAATAATTGTAAATAAAAGTAAAAGAAAGGAAATGATTTGCTTTCAAGATTTAGAGATCTAGGGGTCTTTGATCTACAATTCCTTGCTAACTCTATTAATTTGGTATTTGTTTGAATTCATGTATGATTTGACGAGGTTTCTAACCTAATATGTTATTAAGGGTTATTTTCGTAAATTAATAACATGCCTAGGTAACTCGAACTTCTCAATGAAGTCCCCCACCCTAGCTACCTAGACCTATAAGCTCTTGTTAGTCTCTCATCTCCTCAAATATTGGTACTTCGCAACTAAGTCCATCATACCAATACCCGATTCGAATTGAGATGTCCTAATTAGGGTTTGACTTCACGGTTAGGTTCTTTACCAAGTCCCTAACCTTAATTTCTATAGTTCTGGCTTAGATTAAATTGATTACAATCTTAATCTAAACCTAGGGTATTTGCATTCATAATTTGGTACTATCCTATTGATCACAGTCAATTTTGGGTTCTTTAGAATCCAAAACGGGATACTACAATTCAAGTACTAACTATGTAATTAATACAAATGATTAAATCACAGAAATTAACAATCAAATCCCATAAAACAATCATAATAAAAACAAATAACCGAATAAAATAGAATTAAACAAGTTCATGCATTGACCTAAACCCCTAGAGAGAGATCTACTCCCTCATGGAGAGATCCATTACAAAAATTGGCAAAAGTAAGAAGAAATGTAATAAAGAAATGATTACACCCTTTATTTGATCAAAGCCCTCAATCTTGCCGACTTCTTGCTTATGAAACCCTTCTTCTCCTTGCTTGAAAGCTTTCCTTACTTCATAATTTATCGCTAAGTATTGTGTGTGTGGAGGGAGAGAGAATGAGATAATGGATGTATGGGAAGAGGTGATGGATGGGAAGAGATGAGATGAGTGTGGATGATGATCTTTGCGAAGAGATGCCTTGAATGAAGAATGAACCCCCTCTTTTATAGCCAAGGACCATGCCCGATTAAGAGCCTAGAAAGTGGAGTTAGTGGGTGTTATATTTGGATTATTTTCTAGGATTGTCTTGTCCACATGTGGCTGTCAAAACGCGTCCATGATGCACCAAAAATAGAAAAACTGTCAAAAACGTG
This sequence comes from Carex pumila, assembly GCA_033356055.1. Lineage (NCBI taxonomy): Eukaryota > Viridiplantae > Streptophyta > Magnoliopsida > Poales > Cyperaceae > Carex > Carex pumila. The sequence goes on along the minus strand of JARJHM010001029.1, from coordinate 30,737 downwards.
CAATTTTGGCTTTCTGCGGGTCCAGTGCGGGTTCTCCAGGCCGCACTGCGGGTGGGCTGATCCGCACTGAGAAAATTTTTAGTTTTTAGTTTCTCATGTTGTAGATCTTCTTGCTAGCTTTCCAAAAAGTGGTCATAAGCCTTAATCGGAGTTACGAGTCAAAAGTTATGACCGTTTTAAGTTCAGACTCTATTTTTGGCTGACCGCTACAGTGCGTCCGCACTGCAATCCGCATTGCTACAGTACCATCCGCACTGCTACAGTACCATCCGCGCTGGGATCCGCACTGCGTCCTCACAATCCACACTGCTACAGTACCATCCGCGCTGCGTCCTCACAATCCGCACTGCGGATGCATCGAGATCTGCACTAGGCTCGGACTTTTCCTGTGCGACCAGAGTGCAGCTGCATCGAGATCCGTGCATCCGCACGGATTTTGATGTATAGCTTATTATACATTTTTAAAATTGGCGCGCGTCCAGAAATCCATCTAAGTACTTATTTTGGCCATATTCTAAACCGTGTGTTCGCAGTGGGCATTTTTCTTCTGTTTTTCTTCATTTTTCTTCATTTCTTATAAGTTAAAACCAAGTAAACACAATAACTTGATCATAGGTGTAATCTATTCACTTTATATTCAAAATACAAGATATTTGGTGTTATTTCGTGATAAAAATCAGATCGAATATATATATAATTTAGGCCTATCAGGTCACCATAAATTCATTATGGCCAAATGCAAGCGTTGACATTTTTTTAGTCTTCTCAATGTGCTTATCCAGCTTCTTATGCACGCGAGTGAAAAAAAGCTGACCCGCTGCTTGCAATTGCACAGCCGTCTCACTTCTTTGCTCAAACCAGCTGACACACTTGTAGAATGTCTCCTCAATGATTGCGGCAACTGGTAATCTATGAGAAAACAATAATAAAACAATAATTAAAATTACAGCTAAGTGAAGAAAACAATAATAAAAAATAGGAGGATTACAAAATACAAACCTGCGAGAAGTTTTGAAAACATGGTTGAGCGATTCAGAACCGTTGCTAGTCATTATTTCCCAACGAGATCCATCATCCATAGCTTGATACACCTTCCATGGCTTAGGCAGTTCTTCCTCGTTATTTTCATTATATTTGCCACATGTATCCAAATAAGCCAACCAATCAGGATTTCGCCTCCCGATTGCATCAAGTCCTTCTTGCAATCTTCTTCTTTTCTTCTTTTTAACCATAACCTTGAAAAAAGTGGAAGCTACCTTATCCTTAGTGTGCTTTCCAAAATTCTCAAACACATGTTGAGAGCAGTAGCGGTGAGCACACTCTCCTTTCTTCTCACACCAACCCAAATCATCTTGAATAAACACCTTTTTTATGCCCTTGTGTCGGTCAGATACCACACACATGTATCTATTTCGCCCAATTACAAACTCCCGCACCCACTTCATGAATCATCCCCAATTCTCAAAATCCTTGTTCTCTACAAGTCCAAATGCTAACGGGATTAACTGATTATCTGCATCATATCCGGTTACAATTAACAGCTTACCCTTGTATCTGCCAGACAAGAAACAAGCATCGATACTGATGATGGGTCTGAGGTGACCGACTACGGCAATACATGGTCCCCATGCCCATGCTGCTCTCATGAAAAAACGATACCCTAGCTTAGTGGTTGGCTTTGAAACAATTTTATATTGGGTTCCTGGATTTGACCTTTTTATTGCCTCCAACAAAGGGACAATCAGCCAGTAAGACCCCTCCCAACTACCAAAGGCCCGAGCAATTGTTAACTCTCTACCACGCCATAATTTGTTGTACTTTGGAACGATGCCCTCGTACCTTTCAGCGCATAAGTCAGCGACTGCTCGGATAGAAATATCAGCATTTTTTTCCAATGGCAATTTTATACAGTTGGCGACCATAGCGAACGTCAACTGTGCATGATCTAACCTGGATGCCGATGCGTGACATGTGTGCTTAGCCACATTCTTCGTGATGGCCCAAGTATTACCAAAGCCTGTAGCCCTCGCAACCAACGCCCACCTGCACCGGTCGCTAACACACTTGTACCTCAACCTGGTGGTATCGCTATGTGTATTTTTAATCTCCCTATTTTGTTTGATGTGCCAGTGGTTAATTGTATCTTTCATCTTATCCTTGTTGTCATATGTCATCCCCTCAGACAATTCATGTCTTTCTCCCTTTTATTGTACAAAAGAAACAACAAAAATTAAACAACATCAATTTAATAACAATATTTTAATAATTAAATTAAAATTAAATATAAATTAACAAACATACCTCACAAGTCACAAAAAAAGAGCTATCGGCCTCTCCAAACCCTGATGTGTCATGAAATTGCTCAAACGGATGTCTTTCCCCACGATCCACTATAGGTCACTTCTGTCTACCAAGCACAGGAATACCAGTATCCTCATCACTGTGATCTAATACCCTACCATCCCCATTATCATCCCAATTACCCTCTGCCTCAATTTCTTCATGATCATCATCCGTATTGTCAGCATAATAAAGTCGTTCAGGGGTTTCAGATCACTCCTTTTCAGATTGGACTCGACTAGAGGACGAGGATGGAATCTGAGATCGACCCCTGTTAAATTGGACTCTACTAGGGCCCGCTACACATGGGGCCCGACTAGGACCCGCTACACATAGGGCCTGTCTAGGACCCGTTACAGATTGCTCGAGCCCCAAATCCTGAGTCAACTGCAACAATTGTCTACTATTCTGTCTGGAGTTATGTCTAGAGTTTTGTCTGGGGTTGGCTACAACATATAACTCTAGGAACTTGAAAGTTATATTCATTGTCATTTGGACATATAACTCTCAACTGCTATCGTCTTGTACCAGTAGCTGTTGGAACCAGGTTTGATTGGCTTGGCCAATATTGATTCTTGCAGTAATTATCAGTTCATAATTACGGTGGTCAATACCGAGTTGTTGGTACACTTCCCTTTTTAAACCTCTAAAATCCAAGCCAAGCGGGATATTGAACATTTTCGGCACTTGGTAGCTATAATAAGCGCCATTTGGTCCTTGTAATACTTCACCATCAAAATAACAACCAATTCCAATCATAATTGGTTGAATAAACCTAATAATACAAAATAACTAAATTAAAAAAAATAATGAAAAGGTAAAAAAACGTGCCTATGCAGCAGCTTTGGTGAAAATGAGGGTGTAGAATGGAAGACAGAACACGGTGTACATCTATTATAGGGAGAACTTGCCACGTGCGCAGATCAAAACTGCGAACGGGTCTATGCGCGTAACAGATATGCGGACGGGTCGTCGGGAACGGGTCAATAGGGAACGGATCAGTACGCTTATCCATTACGCGAATGGGTAGCGACCCGTTCGCAGATCTGTTACGCGAACGTGGCGGAATCTGATTTCAGAATTAACGGGTGGTATTGATTTAATTATGATTTATTACGGTGGTACATAAAAAAAAACGGGAGCCCAGTTGTAAATGAATTCGCATCCTCTCTGAGTTATCTCACTGCGTGCTGACTTTTTGAAAAATCTCAACCATTCAAATACGTTCTGCACAAATCTCAAAGCACTGAGATATCTCAAAGGATACGCACTCGTTGTAAATTTGATCAAATGTTGAATCAGAGTTGTTTGATTGTATCAAAGTTCGTTCATATTTAATCTACACGAGGGTGTTCGACAACATGGATTAAGAGCTGAGGCTTACTAATTTAATTCTCACTAAGAAGTTGATGTTTAACTCAATAGATTAAGAATGTAGAATGTTTGAATAAAAAATGTATTTTACTTTAAGAATAAACAAAAAGACTAAATTACTCTCAATTTCTTTTTTTGACATACTACCAGTGATATAACCTCTTGTATAGAAACCTGAGTTTAGAAACCGAAGAAATTGAGTCGAATATTGTATAATAACCACAAATTCTTAAGGAAAAAAAATTGAGAAATTTAAAGTATGGAGCTGAAAATTTGATGATAATTTTCGATTTAATTCAAAGCTGCCTTGTTCAAAGATTGAGAAATACTTCCAGAACTAAATATTACATAATTCAGTAATTCCAAAATGTAAGATTAATTCAACAAGTATGACATAAAGTTTAATTCCAAAATGTAGGGCTGTAAATGAGCCGAGTTTGAGCAAGTTACTCCCAACTCGAACTCGGCTCGTTTAATAAACGAGCGAGCCAACTCAAGTTGAGATGATAATAACGAGTTGCAGAGCCAACTCGAACTCAGCTCGTTATCAACTTGAGTTGGCTCACAACTCGTTTAACCAGTGATAGTATTACAACACAAGTTCAAACATATTTTATACGAATCTCAAAGCACAAATAACAGTCTAAAGATTCGGGTTTGATTATTTTGGAATTTATTGTAACCAATACTATATAACTTTATGTAACTCGAGTTATAAATGAGCGAGTTGGGGCCAACTCGAACTTAGCTCATTTATTAAACGAGTTGGCCAACTCGAGTTATAAATGAGCTGAGTTGTAAATGAGCCGAGTTAAACGAGCTGTAAATGAGCGAGTTACAAGTGAGTTATGAGTTCGAGTTTTTTGTCTAGCCCTACCAAAATGTAAAAGATACAAACTAGATTTGAATATTGTCAAAATATAAAAGATGCAAACTGAATTTGAATATTGCCAAAATGGTACAAACCAACTTCTAATAAATTAGTTTCCACACCTTTGATGATTTATGTTGCGGTTTTGCATATTCTTCAACAAAATATTTCTAATATTTGTTCAAGGCAAATCTTCAAGTTGTGTTTCATTGAGTCCCGTGATTACTCCAGATTGCTCAACATCTTCATCATCTTCTCCCTCATCTAAGGCCTCTTGTTCCACATCCAAATAAATATCACTTTCGGTTTCAATCTCATTTTGACGCTTGATAAAGTTATGCAAAATGCAACATGCTAAAACAACGTTAGCACGCATTTCCTATTATCCAATGAAGAAAGAGTACAACTTGTGACACTTGAGCCCAAACAAAGGTGCAAAGTCACGGCCTAACTCGTGTACAAAGTTAAGCCTAGCTCAAGTTTGAGAGTCCTACGTAGAGGATCTTCATATAACTATATTTATATGTGAGTAAAAATGCTCGAGCCGGTGAGCCCTTAATGCCCTACAAGCGGGAAGTCAGCCGGTTGTAAAAAGGGATCACTAAGTAGATCTCCACATTATACAACAACGAACCAACACTCTAACTTCATTTAGCAGTAGATTAGTCAAGTGGATTTGACATTATCAAAGAACTATTGAAGTTTTAGCTCTCAAAAACACAGAATTAGTGCTTTTTGAAATTTAGAGGCGGCTTTCTTAAATCTGGAGTTAGAGTCTTTACTCTATTTATAGAGGGAGCTCCAAATCTAGGTATTTGAACTGATCCGTTCAATACAGTTATCTTCTATTCAAATAGATAGTTGAAATCTAGTTACAGTTTAAGGTTTTTGCCTTTTTTGCACTTTATACTAACCGTTCAGTACATTTGTATATGTATCGAACGGATAGTGTATTTATCCCAATTCTGTGTAAATTTGATTAGCGTACAGTACAGATGGTATCTGTTCAAAACGAAACAACAATTAGAAGTCCTTTAACGATACAAGGCTTTTCCATTTGAACGACTATCAAACATAATAAATCTTTCGTATTGTAACGCTTCATTATCCGTTCAGTACTATTCAATACATTCCGTACTTAATGGTTTGCTTTTGTACTGAACGGATAGTTTCTGAAATCAACAATCTCAAATAAATTTTACTTTTCTATTTGATATTACAATTTATAATCTTAATCTTCATAAAATCTTGTTGATTCCATTAGTTCTTCAAACTTTAATCTTGCAATTATAATGTTCTTGAACATGCAAACTCACTCATACAATGAAATCGTTATATACAATCACTGTATGTTTTGCAAATTAGTCAAACAAAGTAATTAGAAGATTGCATAGAATAACAATCTCCTCCTTTTAACGATTTGAAAAAAATACAAAGCAAGTACATGCATAAACAGATTTGTTCCCAATTTAGTTTGCCCACAATATTGTTTTTGCATCTCTTGCTATTTTTCTCCTTTTTGAGAATCGACGAAAGAGTGAAAAACAAAAATTACGGAGTGCCCCCCCTCAATTTATGCACTCCACCTCAATATAGTAAAATTTTGCAATTTAAGTACATATTACTCTAAAACAATTGAGAGTTGTAATTTGATCTCTACATCTAACCAAGGTAGGATCCAATAAGAATAAGATCCAATATGTAAGTTAACGGTTCAATAGATATAAGAAATGGCAATTGGGCATGCATGTAATTTTATAATAAAATTCTGACAAAAATAATGTGTAAGATAAGTTGTACATGCATGTAAATTTTACACAAATAAATTCTCGAACTTAAGGTCCCGTTTGGCAACGTGGATTAAGGAGTGAAAGATTAAGAGATTAAGGAGCGCTAAGGAGTTTGTGTTCGGCAAATGTAAAGGATTAAGTACTTTGAATAAAATATATATATGATGAATGAAAGATCAAATTACCCCTTAGATTGTTCTTGTCATATAATATAATTGATGAATCAAACTGTTAGAGAAATGTTCTGGCACCCTGAGTCATCAAATCCGAGATCATCCTTGAACTGATTTAACTGGGTTTAACTGTTCGCTAATAATAAAAATTTATTAATTTGCCATTAATTAACGCATCAACCTTTTAGCTTTCTCCTTATACAACCTAGAGTTTTTGTAGGCATCGAGTCTTAGTTCGTCTAATTAGTTAGGTCGAAAAGTAGCTTCTCTCCGGCTGTTTTGAAGTCGTAGTTGATATCATTTACTCATCTTATATGATAGCTTGCATATATTTTTTTGGAACATGAATATTTTCCATTCCAAACCCTCTTTCTATTTGTTTTTTCTCCAGCGCCATTACACTCATTCTTTCTATCTTTCCTAACTCCGTCACTTTTTTATTTTTATTTTTATTTTTATGCTGCCTCTATTCTATACACTCTTTCTTTATACACTTCGTAACTTTATATACTCATTCTTTCAGGGTAATAGCGCTGGAGGAAAAGCAAAGAGAGAGAGAGAAGGAGAGAGAGAGAGGAGTTGGGATGAAAAATATTTCAAGTTCCAAAAAATTGTACTCGAGTTATCATATAAGATGAGTTGGAGTCTATGTCAGATTTCGTTAATTTTTTGAATGAAAAATGTAACGGAGTAACCTAATTTGAACATATACAAAGTTTAGTGATCTCCCATAAAAATTTACCCTAATATTATAATTTTCAAATTTTCACTACTTCCCTTTTCAAACCTGGGATCAACTATGTATTTAAATACATAGATAGAGTTATGTTAGTATATCTGCAAAATAATAAGAGTTTGACTAGCATACTATTAATAGTACAAAACGTCTCGTGCTATTATTTTGAAAATATATTAAATATGTATCAAACAACGAATTCAAACCGTTAAAACCAATTTACTTCTCAAGTAAAACATTTACACGCAATATTTATAAATTTTTAATTCATTTAATATAAAACCAATTGGTAGAAAAATGATGAAAAATAATTTTTTTACCACTTAAGACGCAACACTTGTAAAGTATATCGGTTTCAACTTTTTGAACTTGTCGTTCGAAACCTATACAATAGATTTTTGAAAGAATAACATGACATGTTGCTACACTATCGATGGCACTCCAGCTAAACTCAAATAATAATGTTGAAAAGTAAATATTTTAATTGGAATTGAAATGTATGTATATGCGTTGTGTGATATTAAAATATATCTTTTATCTAATTTATTGAAATTAAAATGGATGAATTCAAATTGTTGAAATCGATTTTCACGAAATACTGATTTACTTCACAAATGATGTATACACATATCAAATTTTAAATATTGTTGAATTAATTTACTATAGAGTTACTTGACGAAAGAAATTTAGATTTATTAGTTAATTTTAACACGTTAATTTTTTTATCTTTTTTTTGACTGATTTACTTCACACTAAATTAATTTGATTTTTTTTTTAAGTTGACATATAAATAAGTGAAGTAGATCAGATTTAACAATTTGAAATTAATACTATAATTTGAAATTAAGTTTATCATGAAAAATTGATGAGTTTAAAAACACCAGTGTTCTAAATAGCGCGCTATAGCGTTTTTGGACTCTAAACGCTAAGCTATAGTATTAACACAAGCTATTTGAGCTACGGACGCTATAGCGGTAATAGCGGTCCGCTATAGCACATAGCGTGTAGCGCAAATAGCGCGCGCTATGCAACATGAGCTGTTTTTTTTTTTTTTTTTTTTCAATTCATATGGGCTTTAAAATAAATAAATAGTGAAGATATTGTTTAATTTTGATGAATATTACATTATATCAAATTTAGGTCCGCTATAATAAATTTTTCATTCTGCCCTTGGTTTTTTTTTAACTGATGATAAATCGAATAAATAATTGCTAAATTATGGAAATTTTAGGGACTAACAAGAGTTTATTCAAGGATCAGTATGACTTTTTTTTTCTTTTCAATTTCTAGGTTATTTTGAAATTTAAATAGAAAAAAGATAAATTATGTTATGATGTTGAAGATATTTTGAATAGAAAAAGATTGATAGTTTATGATATTAGTATTACTATGGATATTTTGAGTTGTAATTTAGACTTTGTATTAGTTCAATATGAATATTATAAATTTTTAATTAATTTGGTATTATTTATTATTTTATGAGACTAAATAATGTTGATATTTAGTATAAATATATAATATAATTTTTATAAAAAAAAAATACTCTGATATAACTTTTGCTATAATGACGCTATTCATTATAGTTTTTTTTGAAGGCTCATGCTGTAACGCGATAAAAGCTATTTAGAACCGTGAAAATCACCCTGGTTCTGCTCGAAAATCTCTCTCTTCTAATCTTCTTTGGTTGACTATGATCTCGAGTGGGATCCGGTAGAGTGAACTCCTAACATCAACAACTTTGGTCTGTGAGCGTCAGATCAGGATCCAACGCTCAGAATATCATCTATACAGAACCCGTTTCGATCCAAATTTGAGAAATTCGCAGAAATTGAAAAAACGTATAGACAAAAGCGAGCGGTCAGCTGCAGGGTTTTTCTATGGCGGAGTCGTCGACAGCCGCGGCGGAGACGATACTACATCAACCTGACGTGGAGGAGACGGATGCGGAGGCGGAGCGGATAAATGCTCAGGTTGACGACCTCTTCATCAAAGCCGACGAGGTAATTGCCAAACCTTTGATTTTCATCCTCTAAATTTAGAAGAGAAATTTGTGGAACTTCCCGCAGTTATAGATTTCTTAGCTCCCATTCTAGTGTGATTTTAGCCCAGATTAGCACTTCTACTTTCTATTCCTTTTTTGTTTTATTTTTTTCTTTAGGAGAAACTACTGCTAGTAGAATTGGGTAATAGAGGCTTTGTTACACACTGGGGGATTAATTAACGGTTGTTTGAGTTAGGCTGAGGGTATGTGAGTTCCATTTTAATTTTGGTTCCTCAATTGGGAAGAAGAATTGCACATATTCAGATTATTTGAATTGTTTGTTCGTGCAGGAAATTTTATGTGTACATACATGGATTAAGCGTATAATTCCACATTTCGAGCTAGTTCCTTTGATCTTTTTATTTTTATTTTTGTAAAATGCACTGAAACAAGCACCTTTTATGGTTTTTATGTGAAGTTGGAGAAGCAGGTGATTGAGGTGGTGAATTTCTACGAGAAGAAACAAGGCGGGATTTATACAAAGGCAATAGTGGTTCCAAACAAGGACAAGGCCAGCAACAGTACTAATGGTGTGAATAACAGTGGAAGTACCAGCAATAATAAGCAACCGGCTGAAGGCCCCATCAAGGATGCTGCTTGTTCTAAAAGAATGCAAGACTTAATGCGCCAATTTGGCACTATACTTCGCCAGGTCTTTTCTATCATTACATTTTAAGAAATATTTCATTATGTTTTGTGCACATTTTAAAACTTTAGTATGTCACGACTGTTCAATAATTTGGACTGAGGGTTTTGGTTTGTCAAGAGTTTTCTCTTTCCGAGGAAAGTAGCTTCACGTACTTTGAAGTTTATTAAATAATAAAAAGATAAAAGAGTTACAAGGAGTTGGATTATCAAGGGTTAGCTGCTTTGATTCTCTCATTGTTACCTGAACTGACCTCCAATGGCAAGATGAATATATGTGAAACCTGTCTTCTGGTAATCAAGAAATAATTGCTATTTTGTTGGATTATGACTACAAAGATAACAGTTACAAACAATTTTAGGATCTATTATATTGTCAAAAACTATGCACAAAAGTTACTCAATGACCTTGTAAACCAATTATGGTGAAGCTATTACTGGTTAACAAAATTAAAATATCAGTGCATATTTTCCAATATTTGAACTTAAGCAGAGAGAGACATTTATTGTTGTCCTAAATTTGGAGAATCATTAATTTTGAATAGTGAAAACAACACTTTAAGGAGTAATGGAGATCCTCTTAATAAAATGGAAATAATTCTTTGTTGATTTGTATTCCATATATAGCTAACAGCTTGGTGCATATTTCTAAATAAAGTATGTGCTATTAATATGGTGTTTATGCTAAATCTCATGGAAAATTGAAGCACTGTAAAATGGGTGTACTATTGATTGAAAATAAGTGAGAAGCTCACACAATCACACAGAGACATCGGGCATCATTTGTTGGTTATGGTGCTTTTTTACTCCAGTTTACATACAAAGAAGGTTATTATTTTGTAATTTGTACACTTTGTCGATGAAACGACTTTATATGTTTTGCTCTGTCTGCAGATAACCACTCATAAATGGGCGTGGCCATTTATGAAGCCAGTGGATGTTGAAGGTCTTGGCCTTCACGACTATCACGAAGTAAATTGATCCTAACCATTTTGCAAAATTTGCTTTAGCCAAGGATTTTAGTGCCATCCCTAACTTCCTCCATGTTTATTTATCAGATAATAAAGAAACCAATGGACATAGGCACTATTCAGAACAGGATGGAAGGGAAAGATGAAATGAACAGGTACAAGAATGTGAGAGAGATATATGCTGATGTGAGGTTAGTATTTAAGAATGCAATGCTATACAATGATGATACCAATGATGTGCATGTGATGGCGAGAACTTTGCTTGAAAAGTTTGAGGAGAAGTGGCTCCAATTACTTCCAAAGGTTATTGAGGAGGTATGAATTATATGTATAAATACAATACGGAAATAAATAGAAAAATAAGAATTGAGTTAGAAGATGAGCAGTCTATGCACATGATGGATAAATTGGGTTAATATTGTGAACAGGAAACACGGCAAAAGGAGGAGGAAGCTCAGGCATCAGCAAATGTGGTGATGGCTCAAGAGGCATCTATTTCTAGACTAGCAAGAGAAACGGATAATGAGGTAATGATTTGTGTTTGTGTTAGTTGTCTTCCTTTTCAAGGTCTAATTTTAGATATATCATGTCTAACCCTGGAGAGAGAAACAAGTCATATGTCTCTATTAAACCAGGTAAATATCATATGTTTCTTCAAAAATATCTGCCACTGTCCCTCTTTTGAATTCCGTTCATGTGAAGATAAATAACCAACACTGTGGAAGGGTAATTGGGTAAAATTTTTGGGCAAGTGGGGAAGAGAGCAGACTAGAGCAGTTTTGCATGATGTTTTCTGGGGCCCTTTATTTATATCTAAAATCTAAACCCTCTAAAGCCCTTTCTCATGGTATCTATTGCATAGTTTGTAGTTCTCCTTTTTAGTTCCCATGACATTTTGACATATTGCAGGTTTTAAATGAAGATGCCTTTCTTCAATGTAACAAAGTACTGCTATAAAAGCCTGTATTCTTGTTTAATTTATATATTTGTTTTGTTTTGTTTTTTTTTTTTTTTTTTTTTTTTCTGAATTTTCAGCTCTCTGAGTTGAGTTCGCAATTGCAAGAGCTTCGCCGATTGGCTATTGAAAGTTGCAGGTGTTCCATTCATTCTGTTTTGATTTGTTTTCCTCCTTTTGTTTAATTTCATGGAGTTTAGTTTAGCTAAATAGAATTATGGCGGTGGTTCAACACCAAGATATTGACTCTGCAATATTTATATAAAAGGATCTGAAAAGTTTTACTCCAGAATGCCTATTCTTCCCATGCTGGCAACTGCAGAGATGATGGATGTTATGACCCAGGTCCCAGGGCCAAAGTTTTTCTTTATTATTTATTAATATTTGTGCGTTCTTATTTGATTTTGTGGTCTGTTGGCAGTTTTTGACTGATTAGAGCTAACCATTATATTGTAGCTTGTTATTTCATTAGTAGCAAGAAAGTAACTTATATGAGAAAAATACAGGAAAATGACTTCAGAAGAGAAAAGAAAACTTGGCACATGGCTCAGCAAATTATCTCCTGAAGATTTAAACAAGGCGCTAGAGATAATTGCTCAAGATAACCCTAATTTTCAATATACAGCTGAGGAGGTTGATCTTGATATGGATGCTCAGGTTCTCTCTCTCTCCCTGTCTTCCCCTTCCCCTTCCCCTTCCCCTCCATCCCCTGCCACCCCTGAAAAGTTACAAACTACCCCTTCCTTATCCCTGGTCAAATCTGAGCCAATATAGCCCCACAAAATATGATTCCAAAATAACGACCATGATCCATTGTAGAATTCTGTTTCAATCATTTTAATTTATTTCTTAGTTTCCGTATTGCTCCAGGATTTAGTTCTAGCATCTGACTCTTAAAGTATCGTCTTGATTCTGGAGTTATCATATGTTTGATTTTAATATATATTCTGACAGGGCCATATGACAGGATTCGGGGAGGAATCAAATTAGCCTATCAGACTTGTGTAGGTTTTTCCTTTATTTATCATGGTTCTAGCTGTCATGTTTGGGTACATTTGTCCTGACTCAGCCAACCTGAACCAAGAAACATCTGAGAACAACCTCTCGAAATTTTGAACAGATAATTTAAATTTTGTCGTTTTACATGGTTGTTGCAGAGTGAGTTAACTTTATGGAGGCTGAAATTCTTCGTGAGAGAAGCACATGAACGGCAGACTAGGAACAACAGCAACAACAACAATAGTGCAACCAGAGGAGATGATTCTTCCAAGAGAAAGAAAGAGATTTGTGATGCTCTTGCCAAGTCTGCTAAAAGACGAGGCAAGAAGCAATCCCCCTGATTTTATCTCCTCTCCTCACCCCTTCCCTCCCCTCCCCTCCCCTCCCCACCCCTACTTGTATAAAGCAGGCTTTAGATAACCGATATGTTAATTATTGTAGTTCTTAGTTGCCTGCAGTAGAATTATTGTTAGTTCTAATGCTTTAGATAAAACATGAGCATGCAGTAGAATTATTGTGCTCATTTCTAAGTAGCATGTGCATTTTTCAACTGGAATATACACCAATAGTTTTAAGAGGGACTTACCTGTTATTTATATTTTCGGAAAGTGACCGCGTGGGGATGCCGAAATTTTTATTAATAGGAAATATATTAATAAATATCGAAATTGGAGAATGCTTTTGGGTGTTTTCGAGATATAGAAAAAAGTGATGAAAAATCACAGCCTCTGGACGTTATGGATTATTATGGTCAGCATTAACGTTTAATTAATCATCATCCATTCTATCTGAAGTGCACAAGAAAAAAAATCGAAAAAAAATTCTGGCCATTACTATCTATCACGGTCAGAAATAAAAAAAAAGGGCTGGCTGTTACTGTTCATGCTATCATGCTTAATTAATTACCATCCGTTTTATTACAGTCGGAGGTGACAAAAAAATAAAAAAAAGATCTTTTATTTATTTTCGCACTTGGATGTTACTGTTGATGAAGGACAAAATTTTTTTTTTTTGTGCCTGGCCGTTCCAATCTATCACGGATAATTTTTTTTTTCTCTAGCCGTTCCAATCTATTGTGGACAGGATTTTTTTTTTTCATTTTTTTATAGTTTAGTTAGAATGGTTAATCTTATTAATTAAGTGCTAACTCTGGCTGTGATAATCCATAACTATCAGAGACCACGATTTTCCATCACGTTTTCCATATTTATCGATAAAAACCAAAAGCGTTATCTAATCTCGATATTTATTTAATATATTTCTTATTAATAAAAATTTCGGCGTGGGGATGAGTTGGGATCAAAAGATGTGAGCCAAGTAGGCAAAACTGGGCATTTGATTTTAAAAGTTGCCACTTGTTGAAAACCTATGTCCTTAAAATATATTATAATTTAATGCCAAATTGGGAAAAAAAATGATGACATCAAATTCTAACTAAATTAGTATAATGGTCTCCTATGATGTGTAAAGAAGTACACGATTACATGAGTGATAATCAGTTTCTACAGCCTTTCTGTTGCTTGCAATGTTTTTTATATTTAATGACACGCTAAAATTGAATAACCGGAAAATATGTTTTTCAAGGCACCAAAACTCTACACAAGTGAAAAGAAAATATTGATTACAACGTGGAATATAACATAAAATAAAAATAAGGAAAAACAATCTAGGCAAATGGGAAATGGCCTTAAAGTGTACCATAAAACAGGTTGCACCAAATCGACAATATGACATATCAATATAAGCATTAAAATTGGGTTAGACAATAGCATTAGCATCTATCGCACTTTTGGGAGACGTTCCAGGAGGTCATGGATCCGTATCCTCCCAGGTACCTGATTCAACTCAATTAAAACGGACGGCCCAGATTTACTCTCAGTCGGTTCATTCTCGGAATGGTGTAGGGACAATATGATTTGTACTTTGAGATTTGTGCCAACTTAAAGGAGCAATTTTGAGCCGTCCAATTCAATTGTACTCAGTCCGGTAACCTGAGAGGATTTGAATTTGGAGGTCATGGGGATAAGTTGATCAGGTCCAATCAAACTATTTATTTACTCAACCAGATCTTCACGGTATTTCTAACATTTAGACATTTAGTTAATGGGAACTTATTCAGGCAAGTCCAATCAAACTATTTATTTACTCAACAAGATCTTCATGGTATTTCTAACATTTAGTTAGAGAGCTGTGATAACGCTAAATTATATAGCAAAAATCACTACTTTTAAGTACGGAAAATAGTGACAAAATATATGCAAAGTAGCTATTTTTTGAATTATTTACCACAAACATGTTTTTAGTCTATTTTGGCAGGTTTTGGAGAAAGTTGTGTATTTAGGCCAAAAACGAAGCAAAAATGTCATATTTAGGCTATTTTTGAAGGTGGCGTCAAAATAGGACATCACATGGAGCATGCAACACCACATAGGAAGTGCACAACATGCAAAATGGTGAAAAAAGCAGAAAATAAGTTCCTAGGAGTCGTGCAGCCTAAGCCTATACTACATGTGGCTAAGCAAAGAGCCCGCACGAGTACACAGATTCAATCCGTGGACTATTTTGATTGTATTAAATCTCAGTCGTTGACGTGAATTTTGAGCATAATCATTCTAGAAGAACGCTTTAGTTCACCTCCAAGTTTAGCGGGCAATATTTTTTTGGTGAAATCTACACATCATGGATAGGCCCCATGCCCCCCATGATCTCCACACAATTGAAGATTGGATCGTTCAATTCACAACTCAAAATTTGCAAGACTTTGGGGAGTTAACTTCGGAGAATGTGTTCAACTTCAACACCATCGGTTCAATCAATGGCATGTAGAAAATTAAATTAATTCTCAATCGACCTGTTCGTCTTCCACCTCGAACCTGCATACAGTACTATCTCGACTGTTTGGGGTTTATCCGATCATCTCACCTCTTCCACTGTAGAAACAATAAGCGACTACATTAGTAATTTGCCCGATCCAATACTTGTCGTAATCTTAGGGTTGCTGGTCACTTAAGAGGCAGTGCGTACATGTACTCTCTAAGAGGTGGAACAATTTATGGACCTCTTTACTCGTCCTCAACATCAATGTGAGGGATTCTTAGGCCCAATATTCCATAGAGGGGAGCATTGCTAATTTACTTGAGAAGATTACTGCAGATGTTCATCTTCTGGAGTTACATCTCAAGTGCACTCTCCTGGTACAATTAATTAATCTCGCTAATTGACGCGCGCATATGTCTAATTAAGTGTTTACAATAAAATATTAGGTACTGTAATTAACTAAATTGACATCCAATCACATTATTAGATTCAATTTTATTTGATTGACCCACATTTATAATTTTAAGGTTACAAATTAACTGCGGTGCTAATTTTACATGATTAATTGACCCACATAGCTAGTTAATTAATTCCATGGTCCTGAATTAATTGACCCACATTTATAGCTAATGAATTTATATATAGTTCAATTAATTGTTCTGACTTGTGTTTGTATATTATTATCCTAATTACATTTGTATATATATAAGAATTGCCAGTTTTGCCGACAAGACTGTCAAAATTTGATAACTTGAAGGTTTTAACTATTTTCATTTGTACATTTACTTTTTTACAAATGGAAAGTTGGATCATAAAGAGCTGCCCCAACTTGACAAGGCTCACAAATAGTACAACATGAGGATTATGTAAGTATATATATAGTTTTCCAACTTAATTAAGCTATATATAGCTTCCATGCATCATTTAATTAATTGTTGTAAGTTAAATTAATTAAGGGTCTACTTATCAATTGATAATTGTTAATTTAATTTGTTGCAGCACTGTTATGCTCTGCAATGGCCAGTTGAGGATAGAGTGTCAATCCACGAGTCCTGCCGAGGCTTCAACCATCTCCAAGAAGATATCTCGAGATAGTTGAGGTCAAGTACTGGAGGTTTGATTTTATGGTGTGGCGAGTGATTAAATATCTGATGCTTGGTACAGGGGAATTGCAAAATTTTAGGAACTATTGTATAATCAGTGGTTATCGCAATCTTTATTTTTCAACGCATAATAGTGGAACAGATAGTTATAGTGGATGAGATTTGGGAGTTGTAGAATTAGTAGTTGTGGAACTCGACACTATGCATGTCGATAAGACTTAGTTGTTATACTAGCTAGCTAGATGTTTCAGGAATATATTTTGTATGGATAGACACATGTTGTGTATTTTGTGCATACATGAATATTACTTCTAAAAAAAGTATTAATTACCATTTTGAACATTTCCATCGGTTCAAAAAAAGAATAGAGTTGGTATTGATCAAACTATGGTGATGGATCATCTACATCACGGATGGTAAAAATCACATCTACACCATCAGTTTAATAGCCCAATCGATGTGAAAGAATCAATCAAAACCAACAGTTGGTTAAAAATTAATCGATGACAAAGAGGGGGGGGGGGCATCAGCGCCATCGGTGTTTTAAACATCAACCGATGGTAAAAAGTTCAATGTAATTACAGCACTGCCATTCGTGATGAGCACCGCACATCCGATGATAAAGGGACGATGGAAAAAATATTTTTTGTAGTAATGTTCCTTCTTTCTGTGTGTTTCTTCTTTTTGGCACTAGAAAATTTCTTCCTTATACTTCTAAATTCAATTCTCTTAATTTTCTCTTCTTCTTTTTTTTTGAAAATCTTCGCAAAAGCTACAAAGTCATGAGGGGGTCGAACTTTCAACCTTTGGATAACCAATAGTCTTAGAACCTTTTTCCTAACTAAATGTGCTACCTCGTCTTTCTCCAATTCTCTTAATTTTCTTATCATCAATATTTACTATGAAGGGAGAATTTCATATATATCACTCAAAAGTTTCAATATTACATATTTATCCCTCCAAAATAAGTAATTACATATTTATCCTTGAAAATTGTACAAACTCACATATTTGCCCAATCTAACTCTATAACGTGTCAAATATCTCAAAGAATAATTAAATAATATTTCTTAAACTTTAAAAATTATTTTACAATATTAATTAATAATATGCTAACTATTATGTCCTTTGATATCTTTAGTCCGCCTGAGTTCTCTTATCTGTAAGGCATGAAACCTCCTCCGCCTCTCTCTCCAAAGACACCAAATCACATATTTTTACCGCCTTCCTTAGCTGCCTCCCCTCTCACAGATTTATGCCGCACCTCGTTGCTTTAATTTCCATTTTCATTTGGAGAGAAAGGCAGGAGGTTTGACATCTTCGAGAGAAGATAACTTATATGGACTAAAAAGATAAAAACGAAGAGCATAATAGTCAACATATTATTAATTAATATTGTAATTTTTTTAAGCTTTAAAAAATAATATTTAAATATTTTTGAAGATATTTGATATGTTATAGAGTTAGATTGGATAAATATGTGAGTTTGTATGATTTTCAAGAATAAATATGTAATTATTAATTTTGGAGGGATAAATATATAATGTTAAAACTTTTGAGGGATATACATAAAATTGGCCCTACTATGAAAATTGAAGATCCCTTCTATTAATTCATCCGAAAGTAAGCTTCAGTATTAGTACTAAGTACTGATAACGGGTCAATTGGTATGAAACTGCAGAGATGTACCGATTCCATCTAGACTTTGGATGGCATAATATGTTTCCCCTCAACAAAGTCAAGAATCACGATAGAAAATCTGCTTTGATCGGGACTTGAAGCTGAGCGCCTCAGGGAAGCTGAAGCACAAACCAATAGTTGACTGTGTCGTGATGTCAACTTAATGTAGATATTTAGTTTCTTACACGTGGACCCAGTATTCCGGTGGTAGACAAGGTTCAGATTATGCTCCCGCTTAGATGGGAATTGGGTCCATTTAAAAGAAGGGTAAATTAGACATTTTAGTTTTACTATTGAATGGGAAAATTAGATATTTTATTGTTTCGATGGGGACATTGGAAATTTTGAATGTTTTAATGGCCACACCAGCAATTATTTCTTAGGGATCAACTAACAGTCCTCCTACTTCAGTCTCCTATCTGTCCCCCGCACTGAAAGATAAAAAAAAAGTTAAAACGTGCTAACTACCACCAAAGAGCAAGATTAATGCTATTTTATTAATAGTCAAAACGTATAGTATTCATACCTACGAATTTGTAGTATTCATACTTATTATTAGAACCATTCGTTATATGTAAACACAAGTTGGAGGGAACCAATAACAACCAGGGGGACCGCTGACGTCTTGTGACAGCCTGGATTGGGGACCACAATCGTTTGAAAGCGACATTTACCAAGATTGGGGGCCACTACAGCGAATCTATATATTATTCATATCTAAATAAAGAAGTATTCATATCTAAACAAATGAAGTATTCATTCTGACAATTACAAAGTATTCATACATGTTTAAAATAATTTATACAATTCAAAATTCAAAGTTAGATTCATCTCTCTCACCCTATCTCTTCCAAGAAGTATTCATACTGACGATTACGAAGTATTCATATATAACTAATGAAGTATTCAATATCTAACAAATGAAATATTCATATATATAACTATTCATATCTAACTAATGAAGTATTCACATATGACACTAACAATATTAACATCTGACACTAATAATATTCACACCTGTTCAGATTGGAACAAAAAAATAAAGGTTGTTAGGGGGACAAAAAAGGAAGGTTGAAAATGGTGAATTTTGACCACGTGGGAGAACAAAAAAGGAAGATTGTTAGGGGGACAGATAGGGGACAGATTCAAGGGGGACAACATCTTTACTCTATCCCTTATATATGGTACCCTTTAGATCGGAATAAATTACGTGTAGAATGTTGGAATTCTTTAGTTGACAGGGTAGAAAAAAATGTTAGATTTATTGCCAACCTCGTTGGATTTTATGCCAACATTGAGCATATATGTAATCTAATTATGCATTGTTTATTGTCATATATGATTGTCAATTAAAGTGATCAAATAAGGAAATAGACAATCAATATATTCATTAGGATGTGGTCCACAAATGTGTAGAACAATTTAGGCAAAAATCAAATCATTGATGGACTGATTCTGAAATTTGCAATTAAGGAAACCAAATTTTCAGCTTCTGCACGGATTTTGATGCAGTTGCACGTGTTTTGATGCACGTTTTTTAAGTTGGCATGTGGCAGAAAATTGGTTTAGGGTTAGGGTTAGGGTTTGGCAATATGCCGACTCTACATCTCTATAAATAGGTTGGTCTCCAAAGCACAAGGATATACGAAAAGTTACAGAATTTTCTAGCCGTCATCTAGTCAATTCTGTAGCCTTCTCTACTTCTTCTCCATTAAAGAATAGAGAGGTGAGATCATTAAGAAATTGTGAACACGATCTCACAAGGGCAGTCTTGTAGCTTTGGAAGGCTTTATCCTAACACTAAGGAGGCTGCCGACGTTTCAACCTCTACATCGGCACGAAGTTTTTCTTGCCGCTGTCTTACAAGTTCATCAACCGCTTTTGAGAGAAGCTGTGCATAAATACTCTAATGGAGTCAGGTATTGCGTCTGCTCCCTAAGAATTGATGAATTTTGCATAATGGTTATTTTGACATAGGTAGATCAATAGTGGCATATAAAATTGAATTGTTTATGTGTAACAATAAGGGTCCAACAAAAAAAGGCTGCATGGTTGATGTACTCTGTTTAATTAATAAAAAAAAAAAGTGGATATTTCGATTTGGTTTTATTAAAATTCGATGGTATGCAATTAAAAAATTGCCAACCTGTAGGCCACTAATTAAATTAGGTTTCTTGCTCTGGAATTTTTACTGATGCGAAATTTTCCCCGTACAAAACAGAAGGTACAAATTATATATCAAAAATTCAAAATCATAAAAGACATCCATGATGATACAAGTAGACAACCATAAAAGATCACGATCAATCATTGTTCATGCGTTACGCAAGCAATGACGACCACAAAAGTTAATCAACAGATAAAGTTTTAAATTTTTCTGCTGATTTAAAAAGAGACCAAAGTCCACATTGTTGAAATTTCTGTGATCTTTTATCTGTCACATTGTTGAAATTTGCAAGTTTTATATTGGCCATATTATGACCTGACCTTCCCTTCCCTTCCCTTACCTTCCCTTCCTTTGTATATAAAATTGGTTGGAAATTATTTGACTAAATCAAACACCTCAATATTGCATGCCATGGCAACTCAATCTTCCCCACTTCACATACTCTTTTTCCCTTTCCTCGCCCATGGCCACCTCCTGCCAATGGCTGATGTGGTGAGAGTTTTTGCCTTACGTGGTGTTAAGTGCACCTTCCTTACCACCCCTGCCAATGTTACTTGCATCGAGCCGACATTCGACAGGACAAATAAGTTCATTGAAAGCAAAAATAATACTCACCTCGTGCCAATCTCTGTTTCCTTGATCTCTTTCCCCTCTGCTGAGGTGGGTCTACCAGACGGGCTAGAAAATGCCTCAGTTGCCAGCCACCCCGAAATGCATCAGAAGTTTTTTCAAGCCTTTATGCTTCTAGAGAAACCATTTGAGCAAGTGCTCAAGGAGATAAATCCCGATGCATTCATCTCGGACACCTTCTTCACTTGGTCTGCTGATGTCTCGGCAAGAACTGGTATTCCTCGACTGGCTTTCAATGGTATGGGATTACTGGCACGTTCTGCGCAGGAGAAACTTCATCAAATGTTAGAGTCCCTCCCTGATGAGGCAGACGCAGACAAGTTTGTTGTACCAGGCTTGCCGCACCAATTGGAGATGCACCGAGGTCAGTTTATTTTTTTAATGAACAAAGAGATTCTTTCTATGTTGAAGCACAGCAATGAAATGGATGCCATAAGCTATGGTGAGATCGTTAACAGCTTTCTAGAACTGGAAGCTGATTACGCGGCACACTGGCGTGAGGTGGTCGGCCGAAAGGCGTGGCTGATTGGACCAGTTGTGCTGTGCAACGAAGAATTGATTGAGAAATCCAATAGAGGAGGGAACACATCGATTGGAAATGAGGAGCTTTTGCATTGGCTTGATAGCAAACGTTCTGGTTCTGTGGTGTACATATGTTTCGGTACAATAGCACACATCTCTCTAGAGCAATTTATGAATATTGCAATTGCACTCGAGGAATCAGATTGCAATTTCATTTGGGTTGTTAGAAGTTCAAACCTAGAGGGATACAACGATTGGTTGGACGGATTCGAGCAAAAAACGCATAAAGAAAGAAGGAGTTTAATTATCAAAGGATGGGCACCTCAGCTACTTATATTAAACCATTCGGCTGTCGGGGCTTTTCTGACACACTGTGGATGGAACTCGACACTGGAAGCAATCTCTGCTGGTGTACCGATGATAACCTGGCCAATGGGTGCTGAACAATTCTTCAACGAAAAGCTGATCGTGGAGATACTACAAGTAGGAGCGGCGATTGGGGTAAAGGAGGGTCCGGATAGCCGGCAATTGATCGAAACAGAGACAATAAAGAATGTGATTGAGAGTGTTGTTGGTGCAGGCGTTGAAAGTGAAGCGATGAGGAAACGAGCCAAGGAACTAAAAGAGAGAGCAAAGGCAGCAGTGCAAGAGGGAGGATCGTCTTATTCTGACCTTGACAATTTGATAGAGGAGTTGATAGCTAGGAGAAATACAGTACTGTAGATTTGAGTCTATTTTTTTTTTTTCATATAAATAACTTTGTTATTGTACCTGTTATGTAGCAATAGGCAGCTAGGGGTGGCAACGAGCTGTTAAAGAGCGAGGTAGGCCACACTCATATTCGGCTTGTTAGTGTATCAAGCTGAATGAGCGAGTTTGGATTTTAGATTTCGAGCTAAAACTATTGCTCAAAACTGACTCGTGACTTGTCCGAGCGAGCCGAGCTAGCTCGGTACTAGCTTGGTATATTTATAAATTTGTATATTTTTTTTTCTGTTATATCTTAAATTTTCATAACATATTTTATCAATTATGACTAAAACAAAATAATATTTATATGACTAATTACTGAGGATTATTCTTAATTCAACTGTAATTAAGCAAATCAACTACTATAAATTAAATTTACAGCTAAATTCATACATACAAATATATCAAAATTTTAAATTCATACAAACATATTTACTAAATAAATTCATGTATATCAAATCAAACAAATTAACTTAGTTGCTTGTAATCTATGTTACCCTGACACTCCTGAAAACCTATCGTACCCGTGTCCGACACGCCTCCGATACGAAGGCGCCAGCTAGCGTGTCCCAACCATCTTAATACGGTCTCCGATATGGGTTGACTCGTTGGGATACGCCTCTGACACAAATGGACACGTCTGGGATACGCTTGGTTCACGGTGAACCGCACATACAACCTTCATAGCGCATGGTCCACCATGCACCGCGCAAAACCAAATTTATTTTGTAGCTGAGGAGAGTCGAACCCAGGACCTATCACCCCATATCAACAACACATTACCACTACGCCACTTTGTGTTTGTGTTACATTGCACTATATATTATATTCAATGTATACTAAGTTGTATTTTAATATGTAATTTATATAAAAAGAATTAATAATATAATTAAAATTATATATATATATATATATATATAATAGGCGTTTCGTATATTTGATTTTTGATAATTGCCGTACCCGTGTCGTGTCCGACACGATACCCTTATCCATGTAACATAGCTTGTAATTAATTCACACATATTCCATACAATATTACCAATCAACTTAAACACAGTCCAAAGTGCAATTATCACAACACTGGCTATAACATCCATAGACCATAATATCCTTAATATGAAGTGAACGAATCCGATTAAACTATTAAACTGTATATATTAAATAGCTCATTAACGACCGAGCTAGCTCGTGTTGAGCCAGACCAAACTCAAACTCATTAATTATGGCTCGAGTATGTAGCGAGCGAGCTAATTTTAACTTGATCCACTAACAAACAAGTTTTTACCGATCGAGTCACGAGTGAATACCAAGTGGACCCCAAGCCACGAGTCACGAGCTTTTTTGCCAACCCTATAGGCAGCTACATATAGCTAGTTATTTTGACTTTGTGCTGATAAGCTCTTTCAATGATTAATTAATGTTTCTTTTAAGTTTGTATTTTTCAGTTAAAAATTTTATAATTACTGACATACAAGCGGTTTTCAAATGTCCTTCCTGAGATTTGATTTCAAATGGTTCATCTTCATCCACCTTGAATGACAACTCTTACACGGAGTGTCTGCACCGTGTCCCAGTTGCAATAGCCAAGTGAAATGGCATCTTTGCCTGGGGACCATTAACTTTTTCTCAATGACATTTCATTCACTTCACTTGTGCTGCTAATTCTCAATGACATTCCAATCA
The DNA here is from genome assembly GCA_033356055.1 of Carex pumila. Lineage (NCBI taxonomy): Eukaryota > Viridiplantae > Streptophyta > Magnoliopsida > Poales > Cyperaceae > Carex > Carex pumila. The sequence continues at coordinate 6,490 of JARJHM010001029.1, read as the reverse complement.
ATTCTCATTTTCTCAATAACATTCCTTTTGGTTATTTTTTTTATTTCAAATGGTTCATCCACCAAGTTTAGACTAGTTGTTTCGCATTTTGGGCTCCTCACCTAGCTTACACTGTAATAGAACCCATCTTGCCTGCTTCGGCTCTCTCCAATAGTAGATGTGTTATTTTTTCTGAACTTTAAAATATAATAAAAGATATCGGATAATTTTCAGAAAATAAATTATAATTAAAATTGAGTTATCCGGATTGTGCGAAGCACTGTCCTTAAGCGAATTACGTACGTCTCTACCGTGCAAGTTATGGAATTGCAACCAAGATAATCCGGGATAGTCAACTTCTTGGAACACGACCGTGGAAGTGACATATGACGACTCCTTGATACCCAACAATTTACCGAATAATATTATTGTAGTAGTGAATTAGAAATCTAAAGGAATAATATGAATAGGTTAAGATGATACGGAAAGACTGTATATCTTTTTTCTGTTTCTAGATCAATCCTCTAAGAATGAGGACTTATATTTAGAAAGTCAAAAACGTTTTTGCATGAATTAGGGAAGAGAGAGACAAAACTGCCATATTCCTTGAATACCAAAATAGAAAACGCACATGTATGATAGCTGTAAATATATTTATTATTAAAGAGTAATAAATATTCAATCAATTATCTCTAACAGAAATAATTTACAATTAAAGAAATATATCTCAATTTTAATTTCAAATTTTCATATCAATGGAAATGATTAATACGTATGACAAAACAACTAGTCAATCAATTAGAGATAATATGCAAACATATTAACTTGAATTTTGAGTTTTAATGTTTAAATTCCAACAAGATGCACACCAAAAATTTTTAAACATAATTGTTTTTAATATTTTCAACGAAACAAGCATTATTCTTATTGAAGTTATAAAAAACAACAAAAAATATTTTCTATCTAGCTATTTTCTAATCTAGCCATGCTATCGCCATAGAAAATCCCATCATATAATGATGGGTCAAAATTTAGAGGTAATAATATTTATAACCCTAATTGTCTACTTTACTTATTAATTTGCAAACGTATGAATCTCCCGTATAGTATAGATTGGGGTGTCGATTTACAGGGATAGTGTATTCAAGTTAAGTTGTTCACTAATTCTAGGTTTGTTTGGTTGTGTTTGGTTGATTGGTTGAGTAGTGTCATGTTTAAGGTGATCAATCAAATTAGTAAAGGATTAAAGGTAATAAAGGGTTCTAGGGATCAGGCTATCTGTCGTTTCTATTCATTTAATCTAGTTTCTGGTTAAGTGAGCAATCGCATGCGATTCTGTCGCTATCTTCATACTACTGTGTAAACTGTACACGACTAGTTTTCACTCCAGCTGGAATCGCACACGGTTTGGCCGGAACTGTACACGCCCTCTACTGGTATCAAATGCAATCTAAAAGTTACTAATCATGTTCTAGTGTTAGTCATTGTTACGTTGTAACACCCTAATTGAGTAGGATTGGTAAGGGAATGATGCATTATCCCAAACCTAAGCAATTGTATAAAGATTAATGATCATATAGTGTTAATGTAGTATTGATTTAGAGTTTATTTGATTGTAATTTAGCATATATGTAGTATAAATTTGTAAAATTTAGTGTTATGTAGTATAATGTATTTTTAATAATATGTAGTATAATTTGTGTAAAATTAGATAAATGTGAGGTTTATATTCATGTATTTTCACTAAAATGTTTTATATGCATACATGTTTCTTGCAATGGGCGAACAAGTAGAGCATTTGGTGTATCATATTATGGGGAAATTTCGGATTACAACCATTTTAATGAATATGCACTCAATTTTACTTAAATTAATATATCAATTCTAGTTAATATATATCAAACTTATGGTATATGAGTGATTTAAAAATGAATGACTACGATCGTTAAATTACAACTGAATATTTTGAAAAAACATATTAAACTAGATTTATCTAAATAATTACTTGTGAGGAAGGTTCCAATACTTTCATTTTATGTGCCTCCATTACGCTTCCAATTTTTAATTTTCTAATAACATGAATCTTAAAATTTATATATCAAAATAAAACCGTTAGATGTAATTTATATTATTTTCTTTTATCATTTTTCAGTTTTGATTTTATATGAATCAATAAGTTGAAAAATTAAACTTGAGAATTTATCCACACTAATGTTTTTCTCCAAGCTCTTGATATTGGTGAAAACAAAGTCAAAATATCACATTATTTTATATGTGCAAAGAAAAAAATGTATAGATCAAATGTAACAGTTTTATTTTGATTGTTCTTAAATTTTTAATTATTAATGTCTAAAATATATATATAATGGAGGCACAAAAAATGAAAGCATATGAATCATCTTCAAATCTACATAAGTGATTTCCATGGAGCGAGAATAAAAAAAGCACCCATAAAGGCATAAACTATAGAATTGTAATTACAATCACACATTACCATATCTATTATTTCTTTATCAATTTTGCTAAATACGGTAATGGAATTGTAATGACAGAAAATCACCTTTCAAACAACGAACCAAACACCCTAATTGATTATTTCAAGCATGTAGAAAAGTTTTTTTTTTTTTTTTTAAAAGTCACATTTTTTTCTTTTACTTTTAGTTGATAATCTCATTTAGTGAAACTTACGTGTATACGGCCGGCTTTTAAGTGATTATTATACAGCTGAGAGATCTATAGTTCAAACTCTCATTTGTCATTTGTCTCATACCATATACTTCTCTTTATTTATTTTTTGTTTATTTTATCTTTCACAGAGTTTTAAATAATTAGTTATAATTGCGTTATAACTTCTTTGAACTTTAAAAGCTACAGCTGCGTTATAATTTTTTTTGAACTTTAAAAACTATAGTGCTATTGTAACGATTCGTCATGTTCAGAACAAAAAAATTGAGTCATTATTAATTATGGTTACAACATTTTTATAATATAATAAAGATTATCTGTCTTTTCGTAACATGTTATATTAATATTGATATGACTAGTATGTCTCTTGAAAAAAAAATGTTTCTAAACCAATATAATTATTAATATAAAAAAATAATGAAATAGTAGAATTCTTATATTTGAATATATTTGAATAGAGATTTGTGCAACTCAATTAAGGAAATTAATCGGCCTAATTTTATTTCAATAATGCACTGCATTTAAAGGAATCACATTTACGCATATGAAATTATTAATTATCATTATTTCAATACAACAGCTAGCAACAAAATAGGCAAGTATATGTATGCATTTATCATACATAGATCTCTCACCCCCTCCTCCTGTCATATTTCTCCTTCCTCATTTCTTCACAGCCGCCAACTCAAGAAATATCCAAAGAAACCTTACTCTTGCAAAATTGATTCAAGTCCTATGGTCTAAACTTCATGCTTTAAGGTAAATTTTATCGATTAGGACATGATAAATAGATATTAATTAGAGTAGATTACAGTTCTTAGATTGTAGGAATTTATGATTTATATGTCTCTAATATAATCTGAAATATTTTTATTTAATTAATAATAATAGTAATAATATATTTATTATAATAAAATCTTGAATTATTCTCTTTAATTTAATATTTACTTCTAATCATAGAGTTTGACACATGAGTTATTATAACGGATTATGATGTATATTTTTGTATATTTTTGTATTTGATAACCCTAAGTAGAAATTTGTCTAAACCCACTAATTATTATTATTAGCATTATAATAATTTCAAAGTTGCTTTGTTTATTGGAAGGAAACAAATAAGATACTTTAGTATATATTTATATACATGGCGATGTTTAAAGTAGAGATATCTTCTTATTAAAATTTTGAAGTCAATATATAGTAGTTAATACCTATAATTATTCACTACTATTTTCTTATAGACTTAGAAACTATTTTTTTTAGCAAATATAAAATGTAGAAATCTTGGTTTAAAAATAGATTTCAGAATTTTTTTTTTTTTTTTGAAAAATAGTGGTATTTTACCACCGATTTCATTGAAATCAAGAATCATAGCATATTTGACCTAGTACCTAAAATTGGTACCAAAATCAAATATGTCAAGTCTTTACAGTTGTACAAGAAGGTAACAATCGCACCATATCCACAACATAAGAAGATAACAATCATAGGAAAACAAAAATATCATAACATGCATAAAAACTAAGTACTACAAATCTAATAAGTCTTCATCCTCTTCCTCGACGCCAAACATTGCAAATGGGGGGTTGCCAATCCTAGAATCCTGCACTAGGAGGTCCAAAGTTTGGGTCGTGTCTGAGCTTCTTTCCTCTTCCAGCAAAAGGAGATCTGAAAGATTCTTAACATCAAAAGGTAATATAAGATTTAATTTAAAGAATGAATCAGCATATCTAGATTTACACCAAAATTGAGTCAAAGTTATAATCTTAGTACCAATAACCTTAATAGAATTAGGAGAACTAACATTAAAACATAATCTATTGCGTTCTAACCAAATAGTCCATAGAATAGCACCTCTTAATAATTCAATTAATAATCTATCTTTTAAAGGAATAGAAGCATTAATCATCCATAAATCCTCCAAAGTGTGACAATTATAACTAAAGTTATTATAATCTGCTATCCAGTTCCAGATTAAGCTAATAAAAGAACATTGAACGAAAAGATGCTCTGTACTCTCTATTTGATCACAAAACATACATTTCGTATCTCCTTGCCAACCTTTATTTACTAAGTTAGTCTTAGTCAAAATCTTGTCTTTTCGCACAAGCCACAAAAATATTTTAATTTTTAATGGAATATGAGATTTCCATATATTATTATATTCAGAATTAGGCATGCCTCCATATTCTAACCATTTATAAAAGGAATGAACAATGAAGTTATCATCAATGGACCATCTCCATATGATCCTATCTTCTAATTGGTCATATAGAGTAAAGTGAAATAATCTATTTTGTAAAGCTAACCATTCAGTCATATATATACCAGTTAATTGTCTTCTAAAACTAAGTTGCAAATAAGAAGCAGCAAAAACCTCAGCCATAGACACAAATCTATTGGTAACAATGGAAAACAAATTTGGATACTGATGTTGTAGAGCATGTTCATTGCACCATCTATCTAATCAGAAAGCCGTAGACTTACCATTACCTATTTCTTTATTTAAACCTAAGTTAATCATCACATGATCTTTTAAAATTGATTTCCAGAATGGAGAGCACACTGAAGGGTTAGTTCTACATCCATACTTACTTAAAATAATTGATTTCCATGTACTATGAATAGAATTATCTAGAAATCTAATCCACCATTTAGCTAAAAGAGACTGATTCATTAACTTTAAATCTAATACACCTAAACCCCCTTGATCTTTACTTTTGCAAACTTCTCTCCAAGCTACCAAATGATATTTTTTCCTTGTGGAATTTCCACCATGCCAAAGAAATTTGCGTCTAATTTTATCTATCCTATTCCTAATTTTAGCAGGTAATCTATACATGGACATCCAATATAAAGGGATTGCGGATAACACGGAGTTTAGGAGGGTGACTCTACCTCCTAAAGAGAGTAATGAACCCTTCCAACTTTGAAGTTTTTTTTCAATCTTATCGATTAAAACTTGCCAATCTATATCAGTTAATGCTTTATTATTAATGGGTACCCCTAAATAAGTAAGTGGTAAAGAAGCTACTTTACATCCTAAAACAGTAGCCAATTCCTCACATTGAAGATCAGACAAATTGAGAGGGAACATTTCACTTTTTTCATAATTTATTTTGAGTCCGGAAACATTTTCAAATGCAAGAAGAAGTCATTTAATATGAAATAGAATATCCTTATCAGCTTTAAGAAATAATAAAGTATCATCTGCAAAATGCAAATTCATAATATTGCCTATATTACGGAAATCCCCTAATCCATCAACATATCCTCCCAATCTAGCTCACTGTAAAATTTTATTAAGTACATCCGTAACTAAAATAAAAAGAAAAGGAGAGAGCGAGTCACCTTGTTGAACCCCCCTCTTACAAGAAAAATATTGACTTAAAGTACCATTTAAATTAACACACGTTCTACTGCCTTCTAGAGTTAATCGAATCCATGTAATAAATCTTTGTCCAAAGCCCCTAGCATGCATTACTTCTAAAAGAAAATCCCAATTAACATGATCAAAAGCCTTTTCAAAATCTAATTTAAATAAAACACCCATTTGTTTTTTAATCTTAACTTGATGCAAAACTTCATGTGCACTAACTACATTATCAAGGATGAACCTTCCTTTAATGTATGCAGTCTGAGATGGATCAATAATAGAATCCATAACTAAGGCTAATCTATTAGCTAGTAACTTAGTACTGATCTTATAACTACAATTAAATAAACTAATAGGCCTATAATTCCGTACCTAGTAATTGCATCATCCTTTTTTGGAATTAAACAAATAGTAGCTAGATTAAATTTAGATACATCTAACTCATGATTA
>JARJHM010001028.1:0-85576 GCA_033356055.1 Carex pumila | reverse complement strand
TAGTACATGTAAGAACCAGCATTGATATGAATGATATAGCGCTTTGTGTTGTTCTCCGGGATAGAATCAATTGCTTCTTGGATAGATAGAAAATCACCGGCCCCACTTGCATCGACTATAATTTCTTGTTGGCCAACTGGCCCGATCCAGGTATGGTTGTTCTTCTTGATGTATGTTGCATTGTTGTCACAGGACGTTGAAAATGAAAATAGAAGTATAAGTACAGAGAGGAAGAGCAAGTGTGAATTAGCCCCCATTTGTGTGTGTTCTTCTATATCTAAGTGTATTAATTTGTGTTTGTGTGTGTTGTTTGTATAACAGATCTAGGGATATATAGACTAGAGAGAGAGAGAGAGAGAGAGAGAGACTGGATCGATTTATTAGTACAGAAGGAATTAATTGGTGGTGCAACGGGAAAATGAATTGTATCGATCTGGGGCTTTTAAAGAAGAGTTGGGATGATGAGTATATATGATGATTGCATTAGAGAAGATATTGTTGGGATGCATATCATATAAATGAGATTTTTGGCATGATATGTCTGCCCCAACGGTCGTGGGTGTCGATTCTCTCAAACTTCCGATCGATGTAGGAATTAAGTAAAAGGGAAAATTGGAAATAAAGAGCTGGGCTGGGCTACTGATACCTAAAGTCTACAATAAGAGAATGACAGAACGTGGTAAAAGGTACTGTAACCATGTGACCTCTCTTTTTTAAAAAAAATTTAGGTCAGAATACTAAAGCACAAGAATGGGGAATTATTGTTACTTTGTTACTTTGTTACTTGGGGGACCAATTAATCCCCGGTACAATTCAAACAAAGGTATGTACCACTACAAAGGTAAGGACTGAGGACTGAGGATGCATGCATATATGTTATTCCTTACTTTTATCTAAGGTTTAGTTATAAAGGTTTAGAATAGAATAAAGTAAGAAGCATATATATATATATATATATATATATATATACATGCACTTTGTTTTGTTGTTTGGGTTAGTAAAAAAGAAAGTGACATTGGGATGAGAATCATGAGATGAGTGATGATAAAGGCTTAACCCTTTCTGTTCGTCTCTTTAGGCTTTAGGTTAGGGCCTTGGTGCAAATAAAGAATGGTAGCCTTTTTTTCTTTTCTTTTTTTTTTTTTTTTTTTTATCTCTAATCTTTGTTGTCTAGCTTGCGTCATGGGTACCTTGTGGGCCGTAACTTACAAAAAGTGTAACTAACGCAGGGAATTTTAATTAGACATCTTTTCTTTTTCTTTTTTCTTTCTTTTTTCTTTTGTTTAAAGTGAAGGCAGGCTAAATTGTACCTTGGTTTTCGTGTCCCTCCTTTGCAGATTAGTTTGTACTTTGCCTGCCTCCAATTAATGAAACGCAAATTTTATTCATAAACGAATGATAAGGAATTAATTAAATAACAGCTTCTGTAAATTTTATCAAGGCGAACAATTAGCTAGTATCATCATGACTTTTATGAAGCATTAATTATTATGAAGCTAGCCTAATTATTAATTAATGCAGCAACGTATTGGAAATTTGCAATAGCTAGCTAGCTAGCTAGCTAGCATATATAATAATTAACAAGTTAACGTTGGAGAGATGCAGAAAGCAACGGTCACATAAATATGTTATCGGAAAGGCATCAGATCAGATCAGGGATGGAAGGAAGTTGCATGGCTCGTAGCGTATTGTATGCTAGTAGCAAATAGAGCCGAGCCTACTCTTTCGTCGTCATTCGGATATAAATCGGGGGAAATCATTCATTTTTGCGCTCCCCTCCTTTGGCCTGTTGGAGCTACTGTTGTGTTGTGTACTTGTGTTGGTTTTCTTTTTTCTGGATCAAAGTATCAATTATCAAAATTAAAACGTTAGCTTCTGTCGGAACTCGGAATTGAAGGAATTGAAGGAATTCAGCAACCTGCTTATTCTTCCCTTGTCTATCACTAAGTCAATTGTGTAGCGGGTCGTGTATTTTTCTTAAATTTGACTCGGTACACAGAAATTAGTGGAAGATGATTAGAGCAGTTTGTTTACTGTTTAGTCAGAAAAAGAAACAAATCCCAGTTGTTTGTCAGGGGATAAACTAACCTAATTTGATTAATAATAATAATAATAATAATAATTAAACGGAGTTGGTATGAGCGTGCGTAGTTTTATAATTTATTTTGGGAATTTATTATTTTAAGAAATAATTAAATTATGTTATTCATCGCGCGTAGTCGTCACGTACGTACGTACCTTGAACTCAAATTGCTAGCTGCTCGCTGCTCGATCGATGGGCTGCTCCTATATATTTTGGGATGGAAGTAAAAAATGTTCGCCTTGCCTTTTCTTTTCTTTTCTTTTCCCCGATTTATATTGCAAAAACACAACGAGTCGGCACATGTACATGTTATCATTTATGGATGGCTAACAAGTAACAAATTAATAGTTCGTTAGATCACATGTATATTATATTCCCGCCGTGGTGTGTCTGCATTTCGTTACACACACATAATCTCAACTCAGACCATCAATAAATATATTTCCACTTTCCAACAATAAGAATGAGATATTATTTTGAACAAGAGCATCTTGCTGCTTAATTTTCTTTTAGAATTTAGAATTTAGAATTTAGAATTAGATTTGCTTCTTCGGTTTATTGCTGAAAATTTTACGAAATAACCAATGATCGATAAACCCAATAAAATCAACAACTTTAAGAAATAAAAGACAACGCCTACAAAATCAAAAGAGAATAAGAAACTCTTACATTGTAACGTATAAATTGCAATTAAGCCATCATTACAAATTTACAATAATTCTATTCAGACATACAGCAACCTATTCTACACATGTACAGTACAACTCAATTCCCATACATATCGATGTGAACCACTATTTATCAAGCATAATCTCATCACCACGTTCCGACACTCCTAAACATGGTAATATCATGTTGTGCCAAAACAAGTGTTGTATCTGAAATCAATCAATATTGTTCGGCACGACACTTGTACCGAATATGTGCATTGGCATGACGCTTGATAACAGTAACACAGCACGACACCTATACAATTCACTACCCCCAGCCCAGTTTTTCTGAAGAAATTTGTAAAATTAAATGATCGCCCTCAAATCATGCTATTCTAATATCCCTTAAATAAAACACAGTTTTCAAAGCCACTTACAACATCAATGTCTCTGCTTTAAGATTTTTACTACACTATAATTTGATCCGATTTATATTCAAATCCCATCTAATAATAATAATCCAAATTTGATTTAACATAAGATATAAAACTACTGTTGATTCAAAGTCTTACAACACCAAATCAATCTGATCCAAACCTGAATAACCTAAACTCCTAAAACTATTGCAAATAATTTGTAGCAAGACGATTCCAATCCGATCCAATCCCAAACATAATCACCAGATGTCCCGAATGCTCCGTATCCAATTACGACCCAAATCCTATCCGACCGAAAACTTGTCTGAGATTTTATCTATATTTCTAGACTCTCAATGGCCCTTTTTTTAAGGTTACAGCAACCAGACTATTGTACCATGAGTTGTATCCTGGAAATCAGTACTAGTACCAGCATGTAAAAGACAGAAGCAAAAGTTTTTCTAAATGTGAGCTCCAAATCCATTCAGAAAATATAAAGAACGCAGATATTTTCCAAATCAAAACAATAGATCGAGATTTCTATCTCCAAATAGGCAAGAGCCACTGGTATTCCCATGCCAACCCAACCGTTAACAAACCAAAAGGTTCCCCCTCACCACCCACACACACACACACACACAATTTCCCCAGCAGTTGACCCAGTTATATATCTCATAAATATAAAATAAATTACATGTTTGTCAGTACAATTTTGTAAATTCAGCTGTTGTTGAGGTTGGGTCTCCCAGTCGAGGGAAGTACGCTTCCCTCTCTACAAGCACTTGCAAAGAGCCCATGATTTTAACCAAAGAAGCCCAAGCAACAGGTGTGTAACAAAAAGCATACATAAAAACTACCATGGCCCGTACCAACCCATCAGAATAATATGGGGATGCCATGACAAAAAGCGCACCTACAAGACCTAGCCAGGTGGTGAGAACTGCAGATATGGGTAGGAGAAAAACATTTATTACTATCGAATTTAATGCGGCCGAGCCAAGGAGGTATAGGGGCCAGCCCAGGAGGGGATGAATGGTACGTGGTATGAGAAAAAATGGAATGGTGTAAGCGGCCAGCATGGACCAGAGTGTAGCGATCTTTAGCATGGAGAGGAGGAAGGAGGTGTTCTTTTCGGGCCGGCGGTTGTAGCACAGCTTGGATAGACTCGGTCTAGCGAGCCTTGTCACAGCTATTATTCCAATATACAGTATGGATTGGATCAGGGTCACTGGCAGTTCTGATCCATACCTTTGGGGAAATAAAAATAATTAAACTAAATTAAATTTCATAAAATATATGTTGTGATGAATGAGAATAGTACTAATCCAGGAATAATGCTGCTATTCTAAGTCGGATGGAATCTAAATGCATCCCTCTTCCGGGGAAATACCATAGGTGTGAGATGCATCCATTGGTAACTTAATTAAAAAGTGCTTTAAGTACTAACCCTAGGTTTTCGCGGCGCCGCTCATGCCATGAAAGACCCAAAGGCAGTACAGGCCAAGACCACCAATACCATGGTTTAAACCATGGGGCACTAGGAAATGTAATCACGCTGTTGGGCCCACATGGGATGCTCCATCTCAGCTTCAAATCTGCATAATCAATATAATGTAAGGACCAATTTGTAAAATGTAAATATTACAAGGTTAATGTGAAAAGCTACTTACAGTAATAAGAAGCATCCATCTGGTAACCAAGAGGGAGACGGTACATGCCAACAAGTTTAGTACCATTTTCGGGGGCAGTAAACATGGGTCGTCCGAGCAAGTCGGGAAAGTAGCTTGCCAAAAAACCTTGGTCGGCACCGTCTGGGTTTTCACGTCCTATTTCAACTTCATGGACCATATTTTTAAAAACCTCCATGGATGGCTGCAGTTCGGGGCGAAAGCCAGAAATTAGTAGTTTTTTTTTATTAATTTATGCAATTCAGACTGGTTAATTATATATAGTCATACCTTTAGAACAAAAAGGCCAGTATGAAAAATGCAAGGGTTGATGAAGACAGCACAAAACTCGCCGCATTGGAACAGCTCGTCAGTCTTCTGAAGAAAAATGTTGTCAGAGTCTAGCATCACGACTCGGTCATATTGTGTCAGACTCCATGCGTACAACTTGTTAAGTGTAAGCTTGAACCGCTTGTCAAAATTTCCTTGTTTCTCATAAGGATTTTTTAAATTCTCTACAGATACCACCTTCACCCCATCCTCCTTTTGCCTTAAACAAATTAGAAGTCAAAAATTAAAATCATTTCATACCCTTCTGAATTGTTGCTTGGGTGAAGGGTTTCTAATTTCTACACATGATAAAAGCATTGTTTCCACAGCTGAATATAAAACACTGTTCTTTTGGAAACGACCAAATACATAATCACATCTAACAGAGAAAAAGAAAAAATAACAAGGCCACATAACTTAACTGTCAATTTTGAAGTATCTCAGAAAAGAAAACATGACTACCTGAAAAAATGCTAAAATATTTCAAAGTTTTAAAACTGAAATCATTCTTCGAGAACAATGAATAATATTCTCCATTGTAATAGAAACAAAAAAATCTACTGTGCACAAGTACACCTACCTTGATCATTAACTATCCTCAAAATGTAAAATTATTGATTAGAGATGTGATTAAACTTTTATAATTGAGAATGATTTCCTCAACTTCATAACCACATGAGGAATAAAGTTTTTGTGATCTAATTAACAATAAAAATTAAAAAACTTTAAAAACATATCCCTAAAATTTATAGGTCAGCAAACTTATCCATCAAATTTTGAAATATCCCAATAATGTCCCAATCACTAGGTCGTCCTTCCATTCACATACAGAAAATAATACACTAGTATACTAAAATCCCTTTCAAAATTTCAATGGTCAAACTGCGACCCAAAGAATGAGATTAGTGGTAGTCTTGCTATTTTGGACTTTCTCAAGGACAATTTCAAAATCAACAATCTCAGTTTTATAGTGGGTAGCAATAGTAATCTCTTGGAACTAATTACAATTCATTAATTCAAAACCCCAAAAATAAGAAGTTTCAAAGCACAAGAGATCGAATAACCCCCAAACAAGCCTCTAAACAGCTCACTAACTGAATGAATAATGGATAGATAGATAGATAGATAGATAGATAGATAGATAGATAGATAATTGAAAGGACTGACATTGCATGAACCCATCTAATCGGCACATCAACCGATGCAAGAACAACACGATCAGCATCCACACCAAGCCTTGCAAGTGATCTCATCATGACACGTGTCGCCACGTAGAACTCGTAATCACGCGGTGTACCCATGTACATCATAGCCACGTAAGCATGCTTCCTCCTGCCATCTTGCTCTTCTCTGGTCACTACACAAACGGCCGGTAAACAAAGAAGCACAAACCAAAGTAATCTCTTGGTCGCACTTGTAGTGAAACCCATATCGGGAAGTAGAAGAAAGAGGTAGTGAGAAGCAGGAAAGATCGGATCTTTGCGCGCAGTTGCTGTTCCAGTTGTGGTTTTGTCAGCTCCGTCTTCCTCGTCAGATCTCGTTAGTGGATAGCAGATCCGAGTTGAGAGCGGGTTAACCCGGCTTGGTGATGGGATCCGAAGGGGTATTAAGAATATGAGGAGGGATTATTGATTATTGAGAGGTCCGTTCCGTTTGTGCGCGTCAATTTGGTCAAGTGCTTTTTTAGCTTTTCTTTTCTTTAACGACAGCACAGGCCACAGGCACAGCCGAGCCGAGAGAAGACAAGAGAAGAGGAGAGAACTCAACAGGGGGAAAAATACACTACAATACTTGCACAAATGCAAAACAATAACAATATCGGGTATTACTGCAAAATAACCATTTAAAATCCTACGAAAACGAAACTTCTATTAGGATTTAGGATACAATACATGGTATAGATTATTTTTATTAACCAAAAGAAAAGCTATATATTACTTGTGTCAATATATATGTAATAAAATATCCTAAAAGTAAAGATTATTTGTATATAACCAAAAGAAAAGATATACATTATTTGAGTCAATATATATATATATATAGTGACTAATGTGCATTCGAATGTATATGAATCAAAATGCATGTGGTCCAAATTTGTCTTTTCAAAATTCAAACGGTAGATCTAAACCGTTCATCTTGATCTGAAATCCAATAAGAATAGAACTCAAATAAGAGTTACGGTAAGTCATTTTAAAAAAGCTATTAATTAAGTTAAGAGACAATTAGGCTGTATGTCTCAAACAGATGGAGGAAAAAGCCTCCACACTTGCAATACTTCTCACCTAGTGTTCTAAATAACGCACTATAGCAACGCAATAACGGTGCTATAACATTTTCAGATCTTGAATGCTAAGATATGAGATAAAAGTGCGTTATTTCAGCTATAACTGTTATAATAATAATAGTAGTCCGCTATCTACGCTACATGCTATGCGCTATAATGCATGCTATGCTACATAGACTTTTATATAAAGACCCAATTGAAAATTACTTTTAAAAATTAATTTTTTTCAAGGTCCATATTGATTTTACTTTTAAATAGAAAAATATCAAGGTTCTAAATAGCGATTATAGCGGCATAGCGGGGAGACAAAAAAAAACCTATTGCGAATAGCGTAGCTATAGCGGAAGCTATCACACATAGTGATTTTCCCTTTTCAAACTTTATATTCTATATTTCTACTAATTATCAACATAATCAATATTAGAGAATTGATGTAACAACTAAATGACAACTAATCTAAGTCTATATTTTTTATCAATTACGCAAATAAGAAGAAAAAAACTCTAAGAAGTAACATTATTTAATAGTTTATACTTCATGATATTACATATTATAATAGACAAAGAGTAATTAATTTTATAAGGTAAATGAAGTCAATATACATATTTAAACATTTTATAATAAGAATAATTAAAATCAGCTTTCAATTGAAACGAACGATAATAATTTTACAAATGAATACTATAAAAAGAGTAATCAAAATGAAGAATTAGTATTTTAATATTTTTCGATATAGAATGATAGAATAAATCACAAATTGAAGCATATAGTTTGGTTTAGTATACTTATCGTAGAAGACCATGTAGCATTAGAAATAAGAATAGAAGTACAGAAGTCCATATAAATTGCAAAAAAAAACCATGTAGCATAGCGGTCAGCTATTATAGCTATAGCGGTCGTAGCTAGGTTAGCGCAATTGTATCTCATAGCTTAGTGTTTAAGGTCCGGGAAAGCTATAGCGCCTCTATAGCTAGCTATTTAGAACCCTGAAAAATATAGATAGTTTATTCCATGATGCTTAGGTTTGTTTGAATAGAAAAAAAATATAGTTCAATTTTGTGTTACTTATTGTTGTATGAGACTTTAGATAATGTTGATAATTATTGAAAATATAATATATATATATATAGATATAGAGTTGGGCTATGGTGCATTGCAATGCATGGAAGGGTTTGTGCATTGGACCATAAATCTAAAATTCAAAATCCAAATGGACGATCCAAACCATTCATCTTGTTCTCCATATTAATATGTGCTTGGAGACCAAATTTTATATTTTTCTGAATTTTTTTACTATTTATTAAGTATTTTACAAAATTGTTGATCCAACGGTGGCTTAACAAAACAGTAAAATCAGCAGCCACCGTTGGATCAACAATTTTGTAAAATACTTAATAAATAGTAAAAAAATTCAGAAAAATATAAAATTTGGTCTCCAAGCACATATTAATATGAAAAACAAGATGAACGGTTTGGATCAGCCATTTGAATTTTGAATTTTAGATTTATGGTCCAATGCACAAACCCCTCCATGCATTGCAATCCACCATAGCCCAACTCTATATATATATATATATATATAGAGAGAGAGAGAGAGAGAGAGGGGCCATGGTGCATTGCAATGCATGGACCCTCTCATGCATTGCACTATAAATCACATATTTAAAGTCTAAATGACCGATCCGGACCGTTAGATATTTAATCCATATTGAAACCAAATTTTACATTTTTTGAAATTTTTTTACTATTTATTAAGTATTTTTGAAAATTCCTGTTTTGCTGTGAACAGTAAAAAACAGTAAAATTTTTTGAAAATTCCTATTTTGCTGTGAACAGTAAAAAACAGTAAAAATTTTTGGACCATCAGATCAGCGACTTTAAAAATTGCTTAATAAATAGTAAAAAAATTTCAAAAAATGTAAAATTTGGTCTCCAAGCACATATTAATATGAAGAACAAGATGAACGGTTCGGATCGATCATTTGGACTTTAAATTCATGATTTATAGTGCAATGCATGAGAGGGTTCATGCATTGCAATGCACCATAGCCCATCTCTATATATATATATATATATATATATATGGCACGGCTAAATTGCTGCTAGCAACATTTTAGCCGGAGGTGCTGCCGGCACTTTTTTTATTTTCTGATGTCCAAACAACAAATTCAAACCATTAAATGTTTAATCTATATTATAATCTACTTGGAGACCAAATTTTATATTTTTTGGAATTTTTTTACTATTTATTAAGCTAGTTTGAAAACCGCTGATTTCAATGCTGCAGAAATTTACTAAAATCAGCGGTTTTCAAACCAGCTTAATAAATAGTAAAAAATTTCAAAAAATATAAAATTTGGTCTCCAAGTAGATTATAATATGGATTAAACATCTAACGGTTTGGATTTGTTGTTTGAACATCACAAATTACGAAATTGCCCCGGAAGCACCTCCGCTGAAATGCTGCCAGCAGCAATTTAGCCGTGCCCTATATATAATTTAGCCGTGCCAGCAGCAATATATATGCCAGCACAATGTTCATCAAGTTGAGCAATTTGGATCGATTGTTTGAACTTTGAAAAAAATGCACGATGTTATTCCATGTCATCCAATCCCTCCTCTATATATATATATATATATATATATATATATATATATATGAGGGTTAAAATGCACACTCTCTTTTGTACTCCTAACGTGCACCATTCTCTCATATCTTTATTTTCAAAGATTAAATAGTTGATTTTAACCTTCTAACGTGTTCTTTGTATTAAAATGTGCTTGGATAACAAATTTTACATTTTTTGGAATTTTTTACTATTTTTTCAAAAAATTTGATTAAACTAAACAATAGGGCTAGGAAAAAAAGTTCGAACTCGTAACTCGCTCATTTACAACTCGCTTAACTCGGCTCATTTATAACTCAGCTCATTTACAACTCGAGTTGGTCAACTCGTTTAATAAATGAGCTGAGTTTAAGTTGGCTCCAACTCGCTCATTTATAACTCGAGTTACATAAGGTTACATAGTATTGGTCACAATATAAATCCCAAAATAATCAAATCCGAACCTCTAGACTGTTATTTGTGCTTTGAGATTTGTATAAAATATGTTTAAACTTGTGTTGTAATACTATCACTGGTTAAACGAGTTGTGAGCCAACTTGAATTGATAACGAGCTGAGTTTGAACTTGTGTTGTAATACTATCACTGGTTAAATGAGTTGTGAGCCAACTCGAGTTGATAACGAGCTAAGTTCGAGTTGGCTCTACAACTCATTATTATCATCTCAACTCGAGTTAGCTCGCTCATTTATTAAACGAGCCGAGTTCAAGTTGGGGGTAACTCGCTCAAACTCAGCTCATTTGCCCTACTAAACAATAATAAAAAATTCAGCAAAGTGATGATTTTCAAACATTTTGAAAATATAGTAAAAAATTTCCAAAAAATGTAAAATTTGGTATCCAAGCACATTTTAATATGAAGAACACGTTGGAAGGTTCGAATCAACTATTGAACTTTAAAATGAAGATATGAGGGAAGGGTGCACGTTAGGAGCACAAAAGGGAGGGTGCATTTTAACCCTCCTCATATATATATATATATATATGGGCACGGCTAAATTGCTGCCGGCAGCAGTTCAGCGGAGGTGTTGCCGGGGAAATATCGTAAATTGTGATGTTCAAACAACAAATCCAAATCGTTAGATGTTTAATCTATATTATAATCTACTTGGAGACCAAATTTTACATTTTTTGGAATTTTTTTACTATTTATTAAGCTGGTTTGAAAACCGTTGATTTCAGTAAATTTCTATAGCATTGAAATCAGCGGTTTTCAAACCAGCTTAATAAACAGTAAAAAAATTCCAAAAAATGTAAAATTTGGTCTCCAAGTAGTTATAATATAGATTAAACATCTAACGGTTTATATTTGTTGTTTGGACATTAGAAAAAAAAAAAAAACCCGGCAGCACCTCCGGCTGAAATGCTGCTGGCAGCAATTTAGCCGTGCCATATATATATATATATATATATATATATATATGAGTAGAAATATGGTGTTCTTAAGCTCACCAAAGTGTTTGGTGAGTTTAACTCCAAATCCCATCAAATCAGTTTCAAATGACGAATCCGAACCGTTGGAACTCGCCTACCTTAAGAGTGAAGCGTCTACATGTGAAAATTAAGCATTTGAATTAATTTAGTATAAAGTCAATCAGTCAAAATTAGAAGATTAATAAATTAATTTTAGTGCATTCATTTTTGAACGTTTTTTTACCGCTTGACTTTATACTTAATTAATTCAAATGTTTAAAATTTTCACATGTAGACGCATCACTCATAAGGTAGGTGGATTTCAACGATTCAGATTCATCATTTGAAACCAATTTGATGGGTTTTGAAGTTAATCTCACCAAACACTTTGGTGAGCTTAAGAACACCCTAGTTCTACTATATATATATATATATATAGAGGAGGGTTAAAATGCACTCTTTTTTTGTGCTCTTAACGTGCATCATCTCCTCATATCTTCATTTTTAAAAAATTTTGATTAAACTAAAACAATAATAAAAAATTCAGCAAAGTGATGATTTTCAAAAATTCTGAAAAATAGTAAAAAATTTCCAAAAAATGTAAAATTTGGTCTCTAAGCACATTTTAATATGAAGAACACGTTGGAAGGTTCGAATTGACTATTTGAACTTTGAAAATGAAGATATGAGGGAAGGGTGCATGTTAGGAGCACAAAAGGGTGGGTGAATTTTATGTTGGATTTGTGTTCTAAAAGTTATCATTTGTTGATTCTCTTTTATATGTGTTATATTTATGAATTGAATGTAATTTACATTTTGTTCCATGAGTTTTATATTTATATTTAGAAGTGTTCAAGAAGATGCACTTGGTCTTGAACTGCAGGACTTTAAGTAAATAAATATACAACACTAAAATGTTCACAGGTCTTGCATATTAGCAGGAACACTAATATGACATATAAGACTGTCGTGTTGATTAAAAGTACGTTGTAGTTTTGCAAACGTTGATAAAAGATTATAATTTAATAACACGAATATATGAAATGCTTCATATATTGAACAGACCTAATAGATGAAACATTATATGGATTGTGTTAGTGTTATTAATGTTTTCATTGTGTCTCTGATTTCAAGATTGAGACATATATTGTTTTCACATGAGGAATGTACAACGTAATTATTATTAAAAGCTACTTGCAAGAAGTGGTGATAAAAATAATAGTTCTTTATATGTAACTTGTGCGGGAAAATGATATATGTCAATAGCATCATTGTCACTCATTAATAATGAGAAATGATATTTTGGGCCCCTTGGTAAAGTAGAATTATAAATGGATCCAATATAACTGAAGTGCAGTTATAATTTTATAATTTGCTTAATAGAGATCAAGAAATGATTATAATACAAAGATGACACAGTCCTACTTTGTATATTAATCAGAATATCATAAGGCAAGAAATGGACACAAGTAATGACAAATGTTACATTACTGTAAGGATCGCGTTTCGTAAAAGGATTACTAAACGTCTATGTTATTTGGGTAGCTGTAATGTATAGCTAGAATACCGCTTACAGTTTATGAAATTAAATATTTTATTTTATTGCCAACATAATATAGATCCTCAATATAGGTCATACCAACTGAACGGGAAACAAGAAATAAATATTATGTCACATGATGTGACTGACTAGCAGGGAAATAAATATATATTGTAATGTGCATATTATGAGAATAATATTCGTTGCACATATCATAATATGTGAATATTATGAAATATAAATTTATTTCAAGCCCAAGTCCAAGTCCAAAACATATTTTAGCAAATTGAGAAGAGAATAAGCCCAAACAAATATTGATTATGACCATTAAATTCGGATTACAAAATGGACAGATTTTAAGGCAACTTTGAATGAGCATTTGAAGGGGCAAACATTAACCAATCTGGGCATATGATCTATATGAATTCTGTAGCCCTTTGGATCTAGAATCCAACGGTGAAAGTTTCAAGTCGTTTGGAATTCCCTACAGAAAGTTATGATTGTTTTAGTAATGAAAGGTCAGAAGTTGATGTGCTGTTTCGAATTTTGTTCATGTTTTAATACGAATTTAAAGAGTCTAATTATATTTTTAATGCCTGTAAATAATAGAACAAAATATATATACATCAGGTATGGCTTTTCTCTCTCTCTTGTGAGTTTAGAGTTTTTTTTTCTCCAAAACATTTTGCTAAAATATATATCGATTGATTATACAATCGATTAATAGACGGGTGAAAAGCTAGACGCGGAAGAGAGTTTGCTAGGACGAACTCGACACCGTTCTTGTTTCAGATTCAAGGTGAACCTCAGAGGAATCAAGCTACGTTAAAGATCATAGGTATGATATAAAATTCCCTCTTGCAGGAATATGTATATGATTACGACATGGATAAATTAGCAATAATAGAACGATCTTAGATGTTATCGGATTAAATTTTTTTATTTTATCTGATTCGCATCATGAAATCCTTCATTTTAACCCTCCTCATATATATATATATATATAGAGAGAGAGAGAGAGAGAGGGGGGGGGGGGGCTAATGTGCTTTCGATAGCATATGGGCCGAAATGCACACGGTCCAAATTTGAAATTTTAAAATCCAAAATGTCGATCTGAACCGTTCATCTTGTTCTCCATATTAATATGTGCTTGGAGACCAAATTTTATATTTTTCTAAATTTGTTTATTATTTATTAAGCCACTTTGAAAATTGCTGATCCAATGGTGGCTTAACAAAATAGTAAAACCGTTGGATCAGCAATTTTCAAAGTGACTTAATAAATATAAAATTTGGTCTCCAAGCACATATTAATATGGTGAGCTATGGAGTAAAACGCATTTGTACTCCACGTCGTATTTTCATTTTGAAAGTCCAAATGACTGATCTGAACTGTTAGATGTGATCTCCATATTGAAATGTGTTTGGAGATCAAATTTTACATTGTTTGGAATTTTTTTACTATTTATTAAGCAATTTTGAAAATTGTTATTTTGCTATAAATAGTAAAAAACAGTAAAAATTAGGATTAATGATTTTCAAAATTACTTAATAAATTGTAAAAAAATTTAAAAAAATTATAAAATTTGGTCTCCAAACACATATCAATATGGAGATCATGTTGAGTAGTTCGGATCGATCGTTTGAATTTTCAAAATAGAAATATAGTGTCATGGAACACCAACTCATTTTACTCCATGGCTCATCATAGCCAATCTCTCTCTCTCTCTCTATATATATATATATTAGATCTGCCATCTGCCACCTCATAAAAAAAAAAAATCTATAAAAATTGAAATGCGATTCTTTACCTTCAAACAAAAGTTATGAAAAAAAAAAAAGTTGAACTTTCATTCTCCATTTTGATAGAAATTTATTTGAGACCTGGTCTAAGAACCGACAATATTTAAGTATCCTTTATTCAATGAAACCTATCGCTATCGCTATCACTATCAGGTACTAAAAAATGTTCAATAAAATGGTTAGTTTTCTGTTGAATTAACCCCTTAATATTATTGCCAGTATAATATTCATGAAATTTTAATGTGGTGCTAACTTAATTAATAACTAACAAATGCGAACTTCTTAAAAATAATAATAAAAAAAAAAAATAATAATAATAATAATAATAATAATAATAATAAATAAATAAATAAATGAGAAGGGCCTGGTGGTTTCTTCCAAAAAGTTGAAGGGGCAAATCGAATTAAAAAGAAATTAGAAATTTAAATGAATAATGTAGAGTAGTTTAGACTTAATTAATAAATAAGAATTAAGAGCAAAAACAGAGTTGTGTGGTGAAGTTGATATTATCATTAAAATAAGTTTGATGAGTGGTTGTGATTCATAAGTGAGACGTACATTTCTATTGGGGGAGAAGCGTGGGACCCACCAGATAATGGATTGCCACTCTGGATCACTGGATGCCATGCCACGTTTCGAACCTCATATAACCGCAAATAAAATAAATCTGCTCTCAACTGTTTTAACTTTTAACTTTTCCGCGCACGAATCTTAGCAATGTAACATTTTTCATGCATTAGTGCGGATTTAACTCGTACATATTTGAAAGTAGATCGGACGATCCAGATATATTAATTCAAAAGATTTAGCTCGTACGTATTTTGAGTTAATTCAGAGGACACGAATTCATTTTTCGGAATGTCTCGGAATGAAATTTAAAATAAAAATAAAAATAAGGAATCCTATAATTTGATTTGTGAAATTCTACGGAGAGGAAGATGTGCTATAAAACTTGGCAAAAGGCGCTACAATTAAGAATAATTTCATTCACTCGTACCAAAAAAAATTGTTGTATTACTATCACGACTTATATATGTTCTGTGTAAAACTTTTTTGTTGTTGAAAATGTACAATTTTGAACGATTTTTATGGTTAATATGTAGTTAGAAAATTTTAATTTAATTTATATCTAGAGTTGCTTCAATAGGCCGTTTAAAGAGTTTTGCTGCGGCCTTTTTTATTAATATCCCTAAAAAAAATAAAAAATTTAAATATGTCCCAGCCCCCAATTTTTTTTTATAGATGCCCTGACCGCCTGGGCCCAAGGCGGCCCAAAATACCCTGTGAGGCGTCACACCCTGGGGCGCCCCACAAGCAAAGTGAGACGCCACACCCTGGGGCGCCTCATTTTTTTTTTTTTTAGAGAGAAATCTTAGTATTTTGATTTTAATAATTTTGTGAAAAAAAAGTTTTCTTATTTAGAGTGTATGCCAAAAAATAAAATATTTAATATATTTACGAAGTAATGTCGTAAATTTTTATAACTTTAATTTTTTATTTTTTATTTTTTTGGTGAAATTTGATTTTATTTGCCATTTGGATATCACAAGTCTAAATATAACACTAATTAAGGACTTGGCATTTATTATGGTTTTTATAATATATGTATAATAGACACATACACATATACTAGTATTTTGATTTAAATAATTTTGTGAAGAAAAAGTTTTCTTATTTAGAGTGTATGCCAAAAAATAAAACATTTGATATATTTATGAAGTAATGTCGTAACTCTTTATAACTATGATTTTTTCTTATTTCTTTTTTTCTTTTTTCAGTGAACTTTGATTTTATTTGTCAGTTAGATATCACAAGTCTAAATATAACATTAATTAAGGACTTGGTCTTTATTATGGTTTTTATAATATATGTATAATATACACATTACACATATACATACACACACACACACACAAACACACACACACACCTATACACATACACATATACATATATAAATATACATATACATATACAAAGCTACATATATACATATACTATTTTAGTAGCTCTAAACTACTATTTTGAATAAATGCCAAGTCCTTAATTAGTGTTATATTTAGACTTGTGATATCCAACTAACAAATAATATTAGTATACACATACACATACACTTTTGCTTTGGTCCATAATACAATTATAATTTAATATTAGTTAGTAACAAAAAAAGGTAAAAAATTACAATTCATACAACATATAAACATATTGTCTTTTGTACACATGCAATCCCATGTGATAAAACATAACATATACTCCTCTGAATCCAATACAATGTTTGTATAAAAGTTATGTCATTACCATTTAGTAACCATGTGATCAAGGTTTGGTTCAAAATTCAGTGCCAAAATGCTTGGTTATGATCTAGTTTGGACCGAAATTTTATACAAACTAAGGCGTATTAGATCCAACATATCAAAAAAAGAGTATGCATGTGACATGATATATTTTGGTTAAAGATCTCTAATATATTGCATCTCCAAATGACATTCATCAACATATACATAATAAAAAATAAAAATTCTCAGCTAAAATTTTCTGATGCAATATGGTCCTGCGCATGCTTCACGAAAGGGAGTGTAACTTTTGATCCGTCTGTCGGATCGGGCTGAATTTTGACAGGAACTCCACAGCCCAAAATCGGATTCGAAACAAATCTATGATTCGTTTCGCCCATTCGCGGGCTCAAATTCGCGATCCGAGTCTTCCTTCATGGACTTTCGGACCTTTCTTTATAATTTTAAAGCTTTTTAGGGTCTTTTATATATTTTCTGTTTTGAGGTTTGTATTTAAACAGATGTCATGTCTTTTGGCAGGAGTTAGTTTTTATGTATGAGTTTTATCAAAGAATTGAGAATTTGTGTGATCTCAGAACTAAATTTATCTTTCCATTACTTTTTCCAATTTCTTGAGTGTTCGTGCATCATTTTCGTTCAAAATTATAAGAAAATATTTATACATAAAATTAATCGAATATGTATAACTTTTATACAAACCACTGAAAATCAATTTCGTAAAAAAAAATTATTACATATTATATGAATTTACGACATCACTTCATAAATATATCAAAATGTTTTATTTTTTGGCATACACTCTAAACAAGAAAACATTTTCTTCACAAAAATATTTAAATTAAAATACTAGTATATGTATATGTATATGGGTATATGTGTGTATGTGTGCATGTGTATGTGTATGTGGATGTGTATGTAGATGTGTATGTAGATGTACATGTATATGTGTATGTGTATGTGTATATGTGTATATGTGTATGTGTATATATTATGCATATATTATAAAAATCATAATGAAGCTCAAGTCCTTAATTAGTGTTATATTTAGACTTGTGATATCCAAATGACAAATAAAATCAAAATTCATCAAAAAAATAAAAATAAAATAATTAAAGTTATAAAAATTTACGACATCATTTCGTAAATATATCAAATATTTTATTTTTTGGCATACACTCTAAATAAGAAAACATTTTTTTTTCACAAAATTATTCAAATCAAAATACTAAGATTTCTCTAAAAAAATAAAAAATGACACGCCTCACTTGGCTTGTGGGGCACCCCAGGGTGTGGCGCCTCACAGGGTATTTTGGGCCGCCCTGGGCCCAGGCGGTCATGGCATCTATAAAAAAAATTAGGGGCAGGGGCATATTTAAAATTTTTATTTTTTTTAGGAATATTAATAAAAATGGCTGGTTTTGTTGGAAATAATATAAACTAAATGGTCATTTTTACTAATACCCTTCAAACAAAAGAAAGTTTTAAAATTACCCCTGTGTTTGTTTTCTTTTCAAAACTGTCCCAACCGCTGGGCCCATGGACGGCCCAAAACACCAAGCAGACTGCCCCTACAAGGGCGGGCCACACCCTTACCAAACCGCCCCCTGCAAAGGCGGGCCACACCACTAGCGGACCACCCGGGCCAGACGCGGTCCACTAGGGACCAGACTACCTGTGGTCCAGGTGGTCATCTTTTTTCTTTTTTTTGAGAGAGAGATATCTTAATATTTTGATTTAAATAATTTTATAAAGAAAAAAAAATTCTTGTTTAGAGTGTATGCCATAAAATAAGACATTTGGTATATTTATGCAGTGATATTGTAACTCTTTATAACTTTGATTTTATTTATCAGTAGTTTAAAGATAACATTAATTAAGAAATTGACATTGATTCTTAATAATTTATTTTATTCAAATATACACAAGGAAATATAGTTAGATTGTCTCAATGTAGTGGTTTGCTAACGGGTAGGGTACGGGTATCTCGGGTATACCCGGGTCGGGTAGTCGGGTAGGGCGGGTACGGGTAGGACGGGTAGTCGGGTAGACGGGTACGGGTAGGTCGGGTAGGTTTTTAAAAGAGTGTACCCTACCCGTTTCAAACCCGTGCCCGTCTCGGGTAACAGGTACGGGTACCTCGGGTACGGGTAGTCGGGTAGGGCGGGTAGGGTACGGGTATTTTATTTTTTTTTGGGTTTTTTTCGTTTTTTAATATTGTTTTTTCTGTTTTTTAGTTTTTTTTTTCTGTTTTTAATACTATTTTTTTTGGCGGCAAAATAATTTTGAATTTTGAATTTAAAAAAAAACGGGTAAACGGGTAAAGGTACACGGGTAAACGGGTAAAGGTACACGGGTAAACGGGTAAAGGTACATGGGTAAACGGGTAAAGGTACACGGGTAAACGGGTGCGGGTACGGGTAAAACGGGTGCGGGTAGGCGGGTTTCGGGTACGGGTAAGACAGGTACGGGTAAAACGGGTGCGGGTAGGCGGGTTTCGGGTACGGGTAAGACGGGTACGGGTTGGACGGGTTTTTTTCCAAATTCTTGAGTCCGGTCCGTCTCAAACCCGTACCCATGTACCCGTTTACCCGCCTATACCCGGGCACGGGTACAGGTACCTCAGGTAACGGGTACGGGTCGGGTAAAACGGGTCATACCCGTTCGGGTTTTAGCAATTGTCTATCTCAATGATGTCAACTTCTTCTTTTTTTAAGAGAATAATTGGATTATTTGATTATTGTCAACATATACCATTTGCTCGGAGATAGGCAAACGAATACAATAAATAGTAAATGCATTTTAAAATAATTATATGAATAATTCTTGAATAATCTTAGGCTTTTGACTAAACAAAATATCGATTGTTGTACGTCTACCGTTGAACGAAAACTTAAACTGAATTTTTGAGTCACTAAAGGACGTTTTTTTTTTTAATTTTGATGCTTTGATTGCCTGGGGATGTGATATTCACATCCATCTCGTCCCCCCCCTTTTCGAAAAGTCATCATATGTGCAAATCCGACATTCGTAGCCAAAGTTATGACTTTTTGAAGTTTTGAAAAAACCAAGCTTTTTGAAATTCATAACTAATTGCAGAAAAATCCAAATAAATTGAAATTTGTGTCAATTCTGTCTATTTTTCAATGCTCTGTATGTTGGTGTAATCACTTTTGTAGTTTGATTTCTGTATCAGTCCAAACTTGCTGATTTACCAAAAGATGTCAAATTTGATATTTTTAGTGCACTGCACTATACCAGTGACTTTTGCTTAGTGCTTAGCTGCTGAGTTTGAATTTGGTACCATACTAGATGTCAGTCTAGGGTGCATTGTGCATGGATAGAGATCTAATTTGAGGTTTGTTATATTTTAGTAGCTCTAAACTGTTATTTTAGTATCAAAAATAAAGAGAAGAAAATCAACAAGCTGTCAGAGCTTGAAATTTTTTAAATCAAGGTCAAATCCTTAATTAGTGTTATCTTTAAACTTATAATAGTCAACTGACAAACCAAATCAAAGTTATAAAAAGTTACGACATCACTACATAAATATACCGAATGTCTTATTTTTTGGCATACACTCTAAACAAGGAAATTTTTTCTTCATAAAATTATTTAAATCAAAATATTAAGATATCTCTAAAAAAAAAAAGGACCGCCTAGACCACAGGTGGTTTGGTCCCTAGTGGACCGCCCCTGGCCCAAGCGATATGCTAGAGGTGTGGCCCGCCCCTACAGGGGGCGGTCTGGTAGGGGTGTGGCCTGCCGCTGTAGGGGGCGGTCTGCTTGGTGTTTTGAGCCACCTGTGGGTCCAGCAGTCAGGGCAGTTTTGAAAAGAAAAACACGGAGACAATTTTAAAATTTTCTTTTTTTGGGGGGTATTAATAAAAATGGGGGTGGTCTGCTTGGTGTTTTGAGCCGCCCGTGGGTCCAACGGTCGGGGCAGTTTTGAAAAAAAAAACAAACACGGAGGCAATTTTAAAATTTCCTTTTTTTGGGGGGTATTAATAAAAGAATAATTATATTGATCCCTCACCCCTGTCCCCTCATTTAACTCCGCACTCTCTCTCTCCAAATGAACTCCCTTAACTACCTTTTATCCCCGCATTAATTTCTCTAAGAATTTCCATTTATCTCCGCATTAATTACTGCCCTTTAATAACAATCCCTACATTAATTAACAATCTCCACATTAATTATACTATTCTCTAATAACAATTTCCGCATTAATTATACTATCCTTTAATAACAATTTCCGCTAATAAATATGTATCTGTTTATTGATGTTCAAGAAAGTATTTATCATTGTCCCTGACATAATAATACTTTTGTTACATTACGAAATTTTTATAATTAATTCTTAATGATTTAAAGGCAAGAATAGATAAATCATGCTAACAAAATAGAAGTTTAAACCTTAATTAAG
This sequence comes from Carex pumila, assembly GCA_033356055.1. Classification (NCBI taxonomy): domain Eukaryota; kingdom Viridiplantae; phylum Streptophyta; class Magnoliopsida; order Poales; family Cyperaceae; genus Carex; species Carex pumila. The sequence goes on along the minus strand of JARJHM010001028.1, from coordinate 64,050 downwards.
GTTCCCCTAAATAAGTAAGTTAAATATGAATCGAAACCGCGTTGAAATTTTGAGATTTTGAGATTTTATAGGCTGACTGCGGGTTGGTTAACCCGCACTGTGGGTTGGTACATCTGCACTCATGCAATTCTGTGATGGTCTGAATTTTTCTAAGTCCTCAGTGCGGATTGGTTAACCCGCACTGCGAGTTGAATGCATCCGCATTAGGCTCGGACTTTTTCTGAAATTCTGTGAAAAATTTACTAAGTTCCCACTGCGGGTTAAGTAACCCGCACTACGAGTTAGGTAACATGCACTGCGGATTATTTCTGTGTTAGACTTTTTCTGAAATTCTGTCAAGAATTTACTAAGTTCCCACTGCGGGTTGTTTCTGTGTTAAATTTTATGTTCTGAAAACTGACTAAGTGTTGAGTGGGGGTTAGGTAACCCGCAGTGCGGATTGGTTAATCCGCACTCAAGGTGATTTTTGCCCTAAAACTCAAATCCAATTTCTCTCTCTCTCCCACTTCGTTCTTTTCACCATTTTCAAGTAAATTTCTGCCAAGAGAGAAGAAAAAGAAAGAGAGAGTTTCCGTTCCCTCTCAAACTCCGATTGTTGTGAGAAATCGAAGTCAGGACCGAGTAAGCGGCCGTGGATCTCTCCTAGCTCTCCTATTTGGTATTTCTTTCTCTTCCCGTTTCTCTCAAAAAAACTCAGATTTCTCGATTTCTCATATTTTCTTTTAAACTCGAGATTTGTGTTCGAATTGCTCGAGGACTAGTTCCTCTACACCTCTTGCTTGTTTATTTTCAATATTTTTCCCGATTTTTTTCCGATTTGAGGATTCGTGATTTTTAGGGTTTTGAGCCAAAACCCAAATTGAGTATAATCATAAATTGATTTGTTTAATCCAACTGATTAGACTCATAATCAGTGAGGTTGCCTCTTGATCCTGAATTTCTAGAACAATTAACGGCTGAATTGAGGTTTTGACCAAATTAGGGTTAACCAAATGGTAAATTGAATTGAACCGAGAACCAAAGTAGTGAAAATGTGATTGAACGGTAACCTAATTGGAATTGTTTAGGGTTGAGAAGGACCCTGAAGTAAATGGGGGTGATTTTAAAGGTTTTTAAGTAAGAAAGAAGGAACCGAACAGAATCAATACCGAAACATAAGAACTGATTTAGGACTGTACAAACCCTAAGTAAATGTATAGACCACTGAACCCGAATTAAATCTAGTATACATGTAATATAGGCGTAGGCTCGGTCGAGCAAGACGTTGCGAGACAATTCGAGACGCCCGATCCGTAACTAAGCGGTACGCTCGTCTTAAACAGGTGCGGGATTCTTGGACTTGTTTGATACTTTATTTTCAGGATTTAAACTGTTTATTCGTTTGTCATGTTGAATGATTAATTGTTGCATATTTTGGAATTCATGCTGCATATTGATTCTTGCATAACTGAGAATGAATTGAATTGTTAGGTTAAGATTAATTGGCATGTTGGTATGGTTATTATTTGATTAGTTTTATTAATTATTCTTGATGTGAATGAATCTGCCAGGCCAACCTGTTTAGGTGGCTGGATAAGGTAACGGTGACCTATCTGTTGACCTGTGTTTATGAATTTGCCAGACCGACCTGTTTAGGTGGTTGGATAAGGTGACGCTGCTGACTTATGCGTTGACCTGTTCGAATTTGCCAGACCGACCTGTTTAGGCGGCTAGATGAGGTGACGCTGCTGACTTATGCGTTGACCTGTGACGAATTTGCCAGACCGACCTGTTTAGGCGGCTGGATGAGGTGATGCTGCTGACTTATGCGTTGACCTGTGAGAATTTGCTAGACCGACCTGTTTAGGCGGTTGGATGAGGTGACGCTGCTGACTTATGCGTTGATCTGTGATGATTTTGTGAGGCTGACCTATATGTGTGGCTTTGATATATTTGCTTGAGATTTAGCAAAGTTGACCTGTATAGGTAACTTTGATTCCATGTGATTGCATTTGTCGAGTTGACCTGTATTGGTGACTTGTAACCGGATCTTAGGAAATGGTTAAGCCAAAAACAGCTACAGATGGGTGTCAGATAAAAGGGTCCAGCTTGGTTGGCCATCTGTAGGTGTCTGTAACCCTACAGATGTGGGTTTGATAACGGTTCAGCTCGAAAGAACATCTGTAATTGAGTTATGAATCGAGTTAAGCCAAATAATTATGTTGTGTTTTGAAACTCATATTGTAAATTCCGTGAACTGTGTTTCAGGTTGATTAATTGTTGTCGAGCATCGGTATTATATTATTTATGATTACTTACATATATTTGTTTTGCATTGTTTATTGTTTGGGTTTCATTTTTGAATATAGAGTTTGATTGCAAGTCCAATAGTCTGAACTGTGGCAAATTCGCACTGAGAATTTATTCTCACCCCCTTTCCCCGATTATTTTCAGGTTTATTTTGCGGACGCAGCAAATGAGGATATTGGTAATGCATATAAAAGATCCACTGCCTTGCGTGTATATGTAACACTCGATAGATACACGCGGCAGGCTGTCAGACCCGGGGATTTGGGGCGTGACAACTTTGATTTGATTAAACATTACTTATTGACAAGTTCAAGAACAAAGTTCAAGAAAGTATTCATCGTTGTTCTGACAAGTATTTACGATTATATATGGGAAGTATTTATCATTGTCACATATGTTTTACTGTAAGTTGCAATTATGTCCGAAAAGTATTTATCCATGTAACATAAAGTATTTATTCATGTAACATAAAGTATTTATCATTATGTTTGAGAAATATTTATAATTGATATTTTACTGAAAGTTGCAATTATGTCTGATATGTATTTATCCATGTAACATATAATATTTATCAATGTATTATAAAGTATTTATCCTTATATCTGAGAAGTATTTATTATTGATATTATACTGAAAGTTGCAATTATGTCTGATAAGTTTTTATCCATTTAATATAAAGTATTTATCAATGTATCATAAAGTATTTATCCTTATGTCTGAGAAGTATTTATCATTGAGTGAGGAGATAGTTTATTTAATGGTCTCCAGTTGTGCAGGAACAATTCAGGAAAAAAAAGAAAAAATTGTGTGGGGATAAATGGCAAGTATTTATGATGGGATTGTTTATTTAATGGTCCCCAGTTGTGCGGGAATGATTCAAAAAAAAAGGAAATTTTGTGCGGAGACAACTAATGGATTGATTTATTCTTTCCTAAATAGAGATCATTGCATATGGATTAACACTTTGCAAATTCACGATAAATACTTTGATGTTTCAAGTTAAATACTAATAGTTTGTGCGGAGTATTAATTATTGAGCGGTCTCCCCATGATATTTTTGACAGTTTGTACAGGGTTTTTTGTGGAGATAGACTTACGGAGATTGTTATCAGGATCCTTAATAAAAATGGCCGTAAACTAAACCAACTTTTTTTTTTTTTTTGAATTCTTGACTGATGCAGTCAAGACTGTACAACAGACTGAATCTAAACCAACCTTTTAGAACGTGGTCAAACTTGGAGATTTAACCGAGTAATTGATACTGGAGACTATTATATTCTTTCTATAAAAATACGTAAAATTATGGTTTAGAGATTATTTCAAGCAAATATTGAATGAAAATAGTGAAAGCAAAAAACCAATGGAACACATAGTTCCGTTTGATTTTTTTTTGTTTTTGTTTTTGTTTTTTTTCCGGAAAAGCCCGTAGGCAAGTTCTGTTTAATTAGTGTCAACTATTATATGTGCAAATGAACCTATAGAACGTGTGAAAAAGAACTTGCTTTTTGAAATACTTTTAATTAATTCCAGGTGGAATATGACATGCTGTGAAAATAATATATCTGATAGTTGAGCAGATAATTGCATTTTTACAGAATTACTTGTTTCAAAAAAGAAGAAGAAGAAGGTTGTCTAACTAAAATCAGACGGGTTCTTATTAGCCCAAGCACACCTCATACAATCAGTCCGACGGTAATTTTACAGTATACTGAATAATTTGATTTTAATTAGCTTCATACGTACTCAAGTAAATAGTGAAATATAAAACTCTCTTAAAAAGATGCTACAAAGAAAGGATGGTGAGGTTTCTCTTGTGTTTTGATGGAATAAGTGAGATTCCAAAACAGCCACTTTTCTTGTTGATAAAATTTCGTTTAAGGTATTCAATTCCCATGTCAAAGATTTCTCAATCCAACTATCTCTTTTTCTTCACAACCCACATATTATAATATCAGAAAAGAAAAAGAAAAAAAAATTGTATTGTCAACAAACTTGTGGGGGGCATATAATTCAATTTCTTACAAAGAAAGCACAAATTTATATGACAGATGCGATTCAATTTCTTCTTTTTGTTTATTATTAATCAGTTGATTCCTTTTTGTTTTATGAACCAAATAAAACGAGGAAAAAGAAGAGAATATGTTTTTGCTGATGTGGGCGTAGGTCAAATAGAAAGAGTTGTGGATAATGAAAAGGAAAGGAGTGTAAAAAAAGGTAATTTAAAATAAAAGATTGAATGGCTGAAATAAAATGGACGGTTGAGAAAACATGAGATATTGGAGGGATGACACACGGACAAAAGGCGGATCCAAGTCTGTTAAACCACCACTTTTCTTTAAACCAATAAAGTATATTAGGAATCAATTCCGGCCCAAAGCCCAATCAAGCCCAATCAAGCCCAATCTGTATCAAATAAGCCTACTTCGTCTTTAATTCATTTCAACTAAACCAACTCCAACTCCATTCACTTTAGCAAAAACCCTCTACATACATAATACTATTGGGAACTCTCATCACACTTTGCATCATAAACCAAATACTCCAACACAGAAGACAAGAAAAGTAATAAAACAAAAATAGTCTTTGTTAAACATGACATGACGTCTCGGTTTCTAACCTGAGCCCTTTTGCTTGATGGTGATTTTGTCACCTAAACTGAGAGCAATCCCCTGAGTCTTGCTTCTAATACGAACATAACCACTAAGCTTTCCATCCGCTTGCTTTTCAATGCTCAAATTTACCAAAGCATCCTCCCCAAAAATGCTTTTTGCATAAAGATTTGCTGCAAGGTACCCGCAGTCGCCTTCCAATTGAGACCTGATTTTGATATATTGTGGTCAAACGGAAGAGATTAGAGCAAATAATGAGAGAGAATGACAGCACGAATTATAGTGCAGAATTTAGCAGCGTTACTAATTTAAATATGATCTGCTCTGTAAAAGTATTAGGTCAGGTATGGTCTGGAAGAACCCATCAGACATAAATCATGTACTAGCATGAGTATCTAAATTACATGGTGCGCTCAACTTTACAGATCAAAGCAGGGCTATGTACAGTTAAAACCAAATTATTTTAGCACTCATCTATTCGTTTGTACATGCTTACACTCCAGCACATAAATTAATAGTATTGGGGGGGGGGGGGGGGGGGGGGGGAGGGGGAGACTTACGGAGTAGTTAGACACTTCATGTTGGTAGAATTGGCAACGTGCTCAAGATATTTCTTCTCATCTGTTATCGTTGTGTTCACTGCCACCTGTAATCTCAGCCAAAAAATAAAATAAATATATGGACCCTGATTATGAACACTATTCTAGCATGAAACAGTTAACATATATTACTTGATTTCATGAGAAAGGCAAACGGGCACTAACCTTGTTCTCCCATTCAAATTCAGCCCACATGTTCCTAAAAGCAAAGTCAGGACAGGAAGAAGGAGATAAATAATCCATGATATCAATATGTATGTCATTGAGCACCACCACCATTCGATCAAGCACATTTGAGGTCTCATACACAATATTACCGAAAATAATCCCAGTCTCAGTCGAAGAGACCTTAATATTTGCCTTGATCTGCTTGCTGGACTCAGGGGCAAGAGTGTAATTCTGGGGCCGGTCTACTAGTTTGAGGTCACCCATGGTAGCTAATTCAAGGCAGAGGTTCTGTAGAGTGTCTTTGGTTCGGTTGATGATGGTTACGTCCAGGACTATGTCATAGTGGTGCACCGTGACGTACGCCTCAGCATACACTGGGTCACTAAATCCAGTTAATTGAAGAATTCGGTTAAGTTTGTTTGCATCATCATGGTTTGTGAAGTCACCTGTTGCACGCTTCAAATCATCTTGCACCTCATCCTCTATTTCCAACTGGCTCATACCCTAAATTTTTTAAAAATGAGATAATAAAAATTAATAATGTTTAAACCTAATTGACAAGCTAACTATAGAATAACATAATTAATAATGCAAACCTTTCTGCTTTTTAAATGATAGAAATCAATGAGATCGTCAGGCTGAGCATGGGAATCCTGAGATTTAGCCTTGATCTCCTCAGTCTCTCTCATCTGCTTCTCAGATAGATACAGTGCAAAGCTCTCATGGCATGATTTAAGTAATACTTTTCTAACCTCATCCCCTCCTGTGTTACACAAAATCTTTACACAAAGCATGATCTTGTCAAAGGAACTGCCGTCCATCTGCTTAGGCAGCACTGACGAACTCCCCAGCTGTAAAAGAGACACCAATATCAAAAGAACCCCAGTTGTTGCCTTGTTTACCTCCGTCTTTGATGGCTCGACCTCTTCCAGCCTCAGCACCAGCTTCGTCAGAGTATTTGCCACCACTGCAGCAACGAAGAAATCACCTGACAGGATCAACGACCTCAAATGCAGCGTGGTTGAAAGAGATCCAGGCAAAACCATAGGTTTTGAAAGAATCATTTCAGTAGCAGCAGTTTGAGTAGCATATGTCCCATCAGCCAAGATAACCGGTTTTGTAGAAGATGCAGTGACTGATGATTTTGCTGCTGCCTCATGCTGTTTTTGAACGTTTGCAGTTTCATCTTCATCGGCGATGTTAAGTAACGGCAGATCTCCTAAGCCCTGCTTAATTGCTTCAAGCGCACTCTGCACCTCAGACAGAGAGAGTGAATACTCACCCAGTAACCATAGTGCGCGTGTAGAAATAATCGGGTTGTGTATCTGGTAAAATGTGTCAGTCAGCCTTTGTATGATGGAGGCACGGAGCTTAGGATTAGTCTCTATGATCTCTCGAACAAAGTTGATCACGTTTGCACCGGACTTGACATCTGAGTCGCCGAGGAAGTCCATGAGAGCATATGCCACTGAGCTCGCTACCTCAGGGAATTTCATTGTGCATGTATGGATGGCTTGAACAAGAACTAGACGGTACTCACCGCTCTTGTCGAGATCCACGCCACCAACCGCAGCTGGTGCTTGGGTCTTTAAGATTTCCTTTTTGAGAAACAGTACCACCTCCTCTACATTTCTTGGGGTAAGCAGCTCCAGCATGATAGAGATAACCTGATATGATCGTAATTTATTTAGTTTTAAGCAGACATGAACTTGAGAGATTTTCATCTCTAGTAACATTGAATCTAATTTGTTATGTCTCACCGAACACAAGAGAAATTACACAACTGGTAGGTTAGCCAGGCACAAATTTAATAATTGATTAATGCTTAATTCAGCTGGAGCCCGGAGGTAAATTAAATCAAATTGAATGTAATTGGGGCTTATTATAGTAAAATTAAACTCAAAAGTTTCCATTAAAAATGAATTGGCATAAAACTCAGGTTCTCACCACTTACACTTGGTACAGTAATTTTCAACTGATAAGGGCCTGTTTGGCGAAACACTGTGCATGTGGGAAAAAAAACAAATTCACTCTGAGTTCATTTTTTTTCCCCACGCACACAGTGTTTCAACAGCTCAATTTTTTTCAAACCCGTTTGCATTCCCTTCTTGGCACCGAACAGGCCCTAAAAAATTCCAATCAGAATCAAGAGAAAATCACATCACCTTGCGACGTATATCAAGGTTAGGACTGGAGAGCACTCTGACGATATCCATTACAACCTCCACTAAAATAGCACGGTGGGTCACACGGAGCTCATCAAGCCGGTCAAGCACGATCAACCTGACATTGTTGTCACTCTGGGATGCAAGAAGTTGGCAGTATGTATTGGCTGCAGCTCGCACAGCAGTCGGGGCAGAGGATAGAGAGACGAGAGTGCTTGCGCACTCGTACACCACCTCGCTATTCGGGGAAGAAAGAAGGGAGATGATTATGTTTATGTATTTGCCCTTAGCAGCCCGATTTGATCGGCACACCTTTCGGATCAGGTCTAGCACTGCCATTTGGAGAAGCCCTGACCAACCCGACACCTGTTTGCTCAGAGTTAAAAAAAAAAAAAAAACTCAATAAATAGACTAAAAGCACATACTAAAGAAAAAAATAAGGTATAAATGTGGTCTATCATAACCATCAGTATCAGTAAGTAAGTCTCAAGTAGACAAAATACCTTGGTTAAGTTGGTTGCAATATACAGTAACTGCAATTGTACAATTAACATATCTATAGTATCATTTTGTTTCCTTTTCATTGTTTCTTGTTGTTGTCGCTGTTCAGAAAAAATGTACTTCTCTGTTGGTCCAACAACTAATCTCTGCTAGTACTGTAATCCAAATTCATTTGGGGCACCTTATCTCTGGACTGACACCATATCAATAACACTGAAATCGTCTGTTTAAGATCTAAAACAATAACTTATAAACAACCTGGTCAGCATGCGAGAGGAGAAAAGCCTCAGCCCGATCTTGTGCACAATTGCATAGCATGACAAATGCATTTCTTCTTGCGGAAGCATCAGGTTCAGATTCAACCGCCTTCTCCACCAGATCAGCAGCATCAGGCAGGAGCTGCTCCCCATGCGGCAACCGGATGATTGCCGAAATAGCCAACAGCGCATTTCTCCTGACAAACGGGTTTCTGTGATTGAGACATGTGAGTACAGATGGCATCAGTGGCTCCAAGATCTCCTGCTCGGAGATTCTACACAAAAAGCGTAGAGTGGCTCCTCTAATGTACTCATTTGGGTGCTGAAGGTTATTTCTGAGATTTTGACATATGAGAATCATCTCAGGCAATACCCGGCCTTTTGCATCAGTTTTAGAGATGATCTCGAGGTAGAGAAGCAGCAATTTCTGGATAGTGTGATCTTCTGAGGAGAGCACATAACGAACGATTGTGATAAAGAGTTGGGGAAGGGTTTCACCGTTTAGCAAGAGCATGATGGCTTTCTTTAAAGCGTCGATCTTGAGGGGGATGTCGTTTCCTTGAAGCGCCTCTTTGATCTCGTTGGCCATGGCTGGGGTGCCCTTGTCAAAGTGAACAAGGAAGGTGCATGATCGCTCCGTCTTCTCCATGTCGACCTGGATTGAGGAGTGCTAAGGTTAGGGTTTGATTTGGGGGAGGAAGGAAAATGGATCTGGTATTCTGGTGAGGAAGGAAGCGGATCTGACCTCTCCTGTGTTCGGTGTAGCGAGTGGTTAGGACTTGGTAGTTAGTGACTTAGTGTATGTGTATCTCAGCAGACAGCAGTGAAGGAAAAGCACGAGGGACGAGGAGGGAGGGTAGACGCGAGCGATTCCTCTGCGGAGGTTTAACCTGCGGTGCCGTGCGGTGTTTTTGATCTGGTCCGTTCGTTTAGGATTTAACGGACCAGATCAGATCTTGCACGAATTTAAAAAAAAATAAACATTTGGTGAACCCGTAATTCAGCCCGTCCGATCCGAAACCAACGGACTAGATCAAAACCACCGCAGCACCGCAGGGAAAACCTCCGCAGAGGATACGCCCTCAGGGTGGACCGGTGGACTCCCGATCCTCTCAAGTAACTCAATTTTCACTTTAGATCCGAACTCTGTCCCATCATTAATATTTCACGGTCCAGATCTAAACTCAAAATTTCAGTTACTTTAGGTGAAATCCATTGAAGTCGGAACGCTTCCTTTCGTTCTCTATCCCACATTCCCACCTGTTACAAGAGTTACGGTGAACCACCGGTTTTAGTTACTACATTTTAACAACATATTAAGAAAAAATACAAACAGGCGAATAGATTAGGGGTGTTAACGATCGGGTGGAAACATTTTTACAAATTATTTTTATCCGTACTCTATTTTACTTGTTACAAATTGTCTTATTCATATTCTACATGTATCCGTTGTAGTTGTCGGATAACGAAATGGTCAATTATTCAAGTTAGAAAATTTAATAAATTTTTTTTTCCAAGATCAAGATTAATTATCAGTCTATATGAATAATAGTTAAATGTTCATTAAGATATATAATATATATATATAATTATCCAATTGGGTTACGAGTAAGAAATAGGCTTTACCCGTAGCTTACCTATTTTGATAACAGAAAAAAATTTATACCCAAACCCAATAAATTTACAAAAAAAAAAAAATCTTACTCGTACCTATCTTATCGAATATGATACGGGTCGGATAAATAGATAAAAGAGTGCCATTGACACCCCTAAAATATATGCTTTATATAATTTATCCTAATTTAAATCAACCAAAACTATATGATAAACTCAAATAATTAACAGCAATACAACAATAAAACATCAACTTTTATGAAGACTTTGCATTTAACGGGTGCTGTAATTGGCTGCGAGTAAGGGATGTTATAAAAAAATTTATGAAGACGTTTTCGACTTCCTAAAAAATATTAATGTAGCATTGTAGCTTCTTTTTTCTTTTTCAAATATTGAAAGCAATTGTCGCTGTTTTGTTCAAAATAAAAACATACATTTTTAAAAATTTATCATGCCATCTTTATTATTTATACGATTCGCTGATTTCACTTCAATTTTAATTTGTGAATACACTGAATATTTTAATACTTTATTTGAAGAGTAAGTCTATAATGGGGGAATGCATATATAATAAATTATATTTTGTTATGTTGTTAAATCGGTGATTATTTATGATATGATATTTGTTGCACCCGAGATTTTTACCATCCGGAATATTATTATATAAACAACTCACATTTTTTCTTGACCTATCAACCTATATCACCAATAGAAAGAAAAACAAAATAACAAAACTGAGTCAACTACAAAATTCAGTAACCGATTATTTAACAATGCATTTCTTTATAATTGGCTTAATTTAACAATCATTTAAACAAGCCGGATTAATCCACATGAATACATATTAAATTATGCACACATATTCAACCGGTGATAGCATGTCGGTCTAGATTATCCATAAAACAAGTCACACCATATTCACATAGTTTGGAATCCCATAACACAAACAATTCCCAACTTCCACAATACACATTCTTATGAAATTCAAACCTCAAACCCATTATACACAATACTAATATTTAAATCAACCATACAAAATGAAAACACAGATTATAGAGAAGTCTGATTACCTGATAGCGAGATATTTCATACACTGAAATCAAATTACAGTGAGCTGTACAAAATTAATCGCGACGTAGGATCAAAATTCCAATAAGGCGGATTACAAAATTCTCTTTTATTTTCTGTACTATTTTCGTTTCTCCTTTTCTCTGATATTTTTCTCTCTGCTTGGTTTTGTTTTTCTTATCCGAGGAGACAATTAGATAGAGAAACATGAATTAAAAAGGAGTAAGTTATTATGGCAGCGGTTGCGTAACATTAGCGTCGTTTCATTTATTTTACGCAATTGATTCAGCTCTTTTAATAGAATTTAAAAAGGTCGGTTATGAATAATTTAACAAATGAATTAAAATAAGGAGAAATTAATAAACCGTGTGGCGGTACTGGCATCAAATGAAAATTAATAAAGTTTTTATTAAGAATAGAAATAAGTAAAGCCACCACATCGTAGAATTTAGGCAATAATTTTTATAATATTTTATTTATTTATATTAATAATTATATCTGTTAGGAAACTTTATATTAAGAAACGCCATAAATTTTTATTATTATAAATAAAGCCATTTATCAAAAATCTATAATTTTTATGTATTACTAAAAACATTGTTAGCATTGAAATAATAATAATAATGACTCGTAATTTATCGGGATGTTACAATATTTTTCATAGAAAGAATTGAAGAATTTTTCTTTTATTGGAAAATGTTATATTCTTGCAATGGTGCTGTACATTTGCATATATAGGCTAAATTGTGTTAGCCGTTGGTGCATTTCCTATTTTACATGATTCTGTATTTTGGTGTATTTCCTAATTTACATGATTCTGGATTTACTAAATCTAAAGAATAATCTATGTACTAAATTGCATTGCTAGCTGTTAATTGTGTGCTACATTATTCCTTTCCTAAATCAGCCAATGACAAGGATCTTCTGAGGCTTTTATGAGAATTAGTATATATATATATATATCTTTCTCTATATAGAGATAGGCTAATATGCTTTCATAAACACTTGGTCTGAAGTGTTGCTATTCTATTTTTGATTTTTCAAAATCCAAATAGTCCATCCGAACCGTTCATCTTGTTCTCTATATTAATATCTGCTTGGAAACCAAATTTTACATTTTTTGGAATTTTTTTGCTATTTATTAAGCCACTTTGAAAATTGCTGATCCAACGGTGATTTGCCAAACAGTAAAATCAGGGGTTCACCGTTGGATCAGCGATTTTCAAAGTGGCTTAATAAATAGCAAAAAAATTCCAAAAAAAATGTAAAATTTGGTCTCCAAGCAGATATTAATATAGAGAACAAGATGAACGGTTCAGATCGACTGTTTGGATTTTAAAAAATAAAAAATAGAATGGCAGCACTTCCGACCAAGTGCTTATGGAAGCACATTAGCCTATCTCTCTCTATATATATATATTGTGGAAACATAGTTTTGTGCATGAAAACTGAATTATGTCCAATGAATTGATTTATTTGTACATGAAATAACGGCATATATATACTTAGCATATTCAGATTGTGTGTCTTAAGATTTTTTTTTTTTTTTTTGTGACTTGTGATTGATGTGTGACTTTGCTGATTTGGGATTCATGTCCAGTACTGTTTGTCTTCATCTAAAACACCGCCATGCTATAAGAGTAAATTGCATGTCTTGTGATATTTATTTGATGCATTTTTAAACTAATATATTTTATGAAATTGTTCCTTCTTTTCATAGGTTTTTGTAGCATATTTTGTTATTAGGTTTTGAATTCTTGATGAATCAAACATGAAAAAATAAATAAATAAATACTCCGACATTGTCTTTATATATATATATATATATATATATATATATAGCTAATCAAATACTACTTGCATCGGTTTCAAAAAATATCTAATTACAAAACAATAGTAGTATTTTTATGGTAAAATTGCAAAGAGCTAGTGTGCATGTACCACCAACACAGTACGTAGTTCTGTAAACACAACTTTCATTCTTTCTTGATGGTTGGAGGCTAAAATTGCCTACCAACATATCTAAAATTTATTACAGTGATTTTATATTGCAATAAGAACAGAAATCATGTATAACACAAAATATAATGCAGAAGAGAATTAAATTGCCGCATCCTATAACACTATAACAATTTGCACACCATTGTTGAATATCATTACTGGTATCATGTACCAGTATACTCTATCAGAGTTCTTCGCTGTCCCAAGAAGTGACGCATGTAGCCCAGCAACCTGCAGATCACACAGTATGCTGTCCACTGTCGACCCTCCAAGGCCAAGCTGCAGTTATTGTCTGACCATGTGTCTGTGTCATGATGGAGACTAAATATTAATTCATCATAGCTGTCATCACACTCTCTCAAGAAGGAGCATGTCCAGATCTAACAGGTGCTCTCTCGTCTCCATTTCAGTACTGGCAGGTATAGTCATAGAGTGTGGCTGTGCACCCTGACCCGACATCACACTCTCTCAATGCCAACACCTGCTGTATCAGGAATCAGGATTCCCTATCCATCCTCTTTTAGTTAGATTATCTTTGTTAGAATTTTAATTTTACTAACTACATAAATATCTTGATTTTGTTTGGTACTGGTAATTATCACCAGACCAAATGACTTTTTTGGTTGAACCTCCCAAAATTTAAAAATTTACAATCTTCTGTTGTGTCTCATCTACAGTTAAGTTCATCTTTATATTTCTGGACATTTTCCTTTCATTTTAATTTTCTATACAAATTGAGGAAATGAGATAGAATTATGAATTATCAGAGTAAGTACATATAGTAAACTTGTTGAGTTGACTGAAAACAAAATTACATGAGAATGCTGTTCTTTTTATTTAAATTAAAAAATCTGGTAGCAACACACGGGCAAATTACTTGTTAAAATTAGAGATCTGGTTTGCAAATTAACAAATAGCCTGATCAAAGAATGGATCAGGCACTAGGAAGACAGGGGCATATGCGATGGATATCGGATCCAACTGGTTTGATGTCTGTTCCAAACATCAGTCAGATTAAATAAGTGCTTTGGTTTATTAAAAGCACTTTTTACTTTCTCTTTCTTATGATTACCAATCTAAATCTACAAACATCGCATTTAACAGAGATTAAATAACAATTTCAAGAAAAATTCTTTCAAACACATAAACCCTTAAATAATCAAATTACTGCAAACAAATTAGAAGAAAACAGCAGATCGATAACATGTTTGATCTTGACGATGAACAATAACAATAGTTCTTTTTAGTAGAAAATTCAACATCGTGTCTGATTTTGACTCAAGGAACAGCGACTGGTGACAACAAAGTTCGACTGAATTAACATTTAATTTGATCCATGAAATTATAACTAAGAGACAAATTGACCCTATAGAAGTGCTAATTGCATGGCATTCATGGGGAATGAAGATTGCAAAGTTCCATTGTACGCATCCTCTGCTACAATGGAGTTAACACGATCAGTGGGGTGATACGGATCCCAAAATATAAAGTCCAATCTGTTTTCGCACTCCAGTGGTAGTATCGGCAAGCAAATTATCTGACCTTTTGCTCTACCCCCGCCACAACATGCTGTCAACGGATACTTGAAACCTGCGTCGATCAAATTCAATGTAACATCAATATCAGTCATATGATGATATGATTACTAAATAGTGCCAATAATTTATATGGGATGAGAGAGAATTTTACCATATTTTGAATAATTAGCAATCACTTCCATGCTTATGTTGTAGGTATCCCAGAAGAGAAAATACGAGCCCGGGAGATATCCGTTCAAATTAGCAATCATAGATTTGAGCTTGGCGTTGAATTGCAAGGCTAATGTGTTTGTCGATTCAACGCATTTGTCTGATGCATTTTGGTAATTTCCAATTTGATTTGGAATGCAACCAAGAGGTCCCAAGCCTCCAATTAAGAACTTTCTGGCACCAAGTTCGTATAATTCCTGTAGCATGGGATTGGGATTCTTATTTAGATTTCATTTAGGACTATGATCAAGATTATCAATTAAAGTAATTACCAACTGATCATAATTCTTACCCTTTATGTATTTTTTTTTTTTGTTTGTTTGAATAAATTGAATCTGCCTTGAGTTGCCTGTTATTTTCATGGATAAGTAGCTCTGCAAAAGACTCAGAAGTATACATGCTTGCTGTTTGAGAAAGAGGCAGCAATAAATTGTTTATGTAGTCATTACTACCCATGCAAACAAGGAAAAGTGATCTACTGATATAATCCTCTGTTCCATTTACTAAAACAGAACTGAGCCCTTCAAGGATTCTCTTAAAATTTTGGATCTGTGAATCCATACTGAACCGGTCTCCCTGAAATTAATTAATTAATTAATTAAGACATATATATATGTATCTGTCACTTTAGATTTTGCTGTGGGAAAGATGAACCAAAACTGAACTCATTTGAAATTAAGTTACATATAATTTTCCAGTGTCATTTAGAATTCCAGCAGCAGCCGAAGCAAAATTGACTCCCCGTAACGTATCACGTGATGTTATTATCGGATTGTTGTAAGGAGGAATAAGGGGCAAGCCAAGTAGGTTTCCTGCAATGAGAAACTACCATTAATTTGAGAAAATTAATTCGATCTAGTCATGACCTCTGTGCATACATAAGTTAATTATGAGTGAACAAACTTTGGGAGTTGGTTGATAAGTTCAAAAAAAAAGTGTGCACTTACCCAAATAATCAGCCACCGTGCGGCCGTTGCAATACCGATCGGTGACTCCTTCAGGGAAGTCGATACCATTTGGAAAGTAATTGGCCTTGGCAAGAGTTGCTAAATTGTTGTTATTTCCCGGGTCAAGTAACGAGTCTCCAAAAACGAACATCGCCGGTACTTGTGCTTGAATGAATATGAACATCATTGACAATGTAGCAAGTGAAGTGAAGGATATTAGTATGCATAAGAGAGGCGCCATGGAAACTAAAGGATCATGTCATTACCAAAGGATGGGATTGGGATTGGGATTGGAATTGGGATTGGGATTGGAAAATTAATTGGGACTTCGATCGTGTGCATATATTTATATTTTATAGAGAAGACTAAGAGGATGCACGGACAGTTTGATTGTGATAGATTTTGAGTTAATTAGGCTAAGTTACAACTTACAATAATGCATATTTTTATTTTAAGTTAGCATGTTTAAAAATATAATTAATCAATCCATGGGTATTGGCAGATCGATCTAGTGCATTTTGTTTTCTAAGGGATGCATGGCAATTCTAAATTTCTAAATAGAGGAAATTAAGAATGAACAACTGTCACTATACAAGTTATAAAAGAGGTGTTATATATATATATATATATATATATGTCACGCTTATGCAAACCCATGCCAATACCCAACGCAAGGCCCATAAAATGCAGCCCATTCTGAGAAATAAGGTTTGCATGGATAATTATAAGGAGAGCTCGGATAATTAATGAAGTCATAGCTGCATGCATCGATCAAGTTGAAGGTGAATATCAAACAAACGCTACCAATATTAGCGAATCTATTATCTTATTTAAGCTTTTTTTTTTTTAATTTTAGAGAGAAAATCATGTGCATGCATGTTTTTATCATGGGAGAACATAAATTTAAATTAAGTACTTGTATATTAATTGCTACGTCTTTTTATACTGGCCACTTATGAAAAGTGGTCCACAACGGTTCTAATATAATTAATCAATCCATGGCAAGCAGCAAGCAGCATGCATCCTTTTTTACATACAACTTGTCACGGCAGAGATATATCATGCATGCATGCATGCACTCGTCTAGCTACTTCTCCCCATTAATTAGTAATGATTCATGCATGCTTCTTATATCTCACTAATAACCGCAGAAATGCCATCACCTGATCGATATCAAATATATATAATTAAATCAGCTGTCAAAAATATATACTGAACAACAAACTATATATATATATATATATATATATATATATATATATATATATGTAACCGATTGAGTTGTAAATTAATAATCTTTGATTCGATGTTTAATCAGGTTCTACCTCAGATGGGTCCTTCAGAGAGAAAACGGCTTCCGTCTCCTTTGGCACGGACGAAACCAAGATTCCATATCCACAGTTTCTCTTCTTCAGGACCTATATATATAAAAAATTTGAACACCAGACTAATTAATATATATAGCCAAAGCAGATTAAATCATTTATTTTCCAAAATTTAAATTAAGAAGCTAGCTAGAGAGAAAAGATTATTTATATATATATATATATATATATATCACCTTAAATGCATCTTCATCGGTGCGATCATCTCCTATATAGATAGGCAGAACTTCTTCAGAATTGTTCAGTTCAAGAGATTCAAGCAAGAATTCAACAGCTTTTCCCTTGTCCCAGTCAATCATTGGACGAATTTCTAAAACCTAAGATAATAAAAGAATATAACATTAACATTAGAGCCGCCTCAACAATTAATAGTAATATCTAATATATATATATATATATATATATATATGCATTAATTGGTCCCTTTAATATATATATAGTTTATTAATTATCTGGTAAAAACTTTTTGTACCTTACGTCCATGAGTCACTCTGAGCCTGGGATACGCTTTTGCAGCATTGTCCACACATTGCACAACCAGATTCCAGTCCTACCAGACAAGCAAAAATTTAATATAACTTGAACGGATTTATTTAATTCATTATCTTTTTGTCATTACTACCTTTTCATCGACATTCCGATAATGTACAGAAATACAGAATTTGTTGTTCTCAACTTTTGAGCCTTCAATTCCTTTCGTACTTTTGATGAGGGATCTAAAAACCTACAATTAAAAAGATTAATTACATATTCTATGATAAAACTAAACTAAAACGTACATGAGCCGACATCAAGTTACTGATTGAGAATACCTCATCCATCATGGGTAAAAACTCACGAGCAGGCTGGAATAAATTATCTCCCTGAATCATCAAATCAAATTAAGTTTAAAAAATTATAAAATAAAATAAATTAAAATAATGGCACTAGACATTAAGATGTGATGATGAATTCTGAGAATATTACTTACCTGCTTGTTAGTTGACCTCATTTCTGGGACCATTATGTCCATTCCATGGCTCCCGGCATAATAAAGCTCTGTTAGTTTCACAAATTCGAAAACCTGAAAACATAATAAGATATTAAGAATTTAAGATCAAGAATGCAACACTAATATTTAAGATATACAGTACTATCTAAATATTATATTTAGTAGCAAAATTAAGTACCTTATCACGAGATCTTCCACTGACAATAGCAGTGGGAAAGTACTTGGACACATCCTTCACTGTTGCACGCATCTAAAGATTAATAACAGACTGATAAATTAATATACAAATCGATCCTACGCATGTATAACAAGATAGAATAATAAAACCAAATGTGGAAGTGTGTTACCAAGAAGTGAACAGCTAGCTAGCGTGACTCAAGTCTTCAAGTAAAGAATTAATTTACCTTTTTGGTCATGACAGCTTTATCGGGGTCGTCGACAATTTGTGAAAGTGTACCGTCATAATCTAGAAACAAGGCAATTTTCCTCCCTTTGGCATGCATCATGATTTTGTCAAATGAAGTCAAAGCAGAGGGGCACTTATTGGTCTAACAAAAACAGTTGAAACACATTACAGATAGATTATTGTTACAAAGTTAAACAATAGATCCATTTGTTTTTCAACCAAGGTATAGGATAAAGAAATTCTAACTAACCTGCCACAAACGGAATTCGCAATCAGCATCATTGGTAGGCAAATGGTCATGGCCAAAATAGACATTTTTCTTCTTACGAGGTGGGGACGAGCATTTCATGGCCTCGATCCAACCATTCACTATTGTCTCATCAAACTTAGTTGGAACTGGTGACTTAATCATCTTCCTCTTAGGAACAATGGTACTCAATTTTGCCGAATAAGGGATGTCAGTAATAACAGGGGAGCTGCTATTAATATCCATTCGAAATTCGCAACCAGGCGAGGAAGAAAACAGTTGTTTTTTATCGGGAAATGTCAAAGGGGTTGAGATAGGTAGAAATTAAATTTAATGTTTTTCCTTGCAAGAAAAATTGTAATATCAACCAACACATTTGTCAATGAAAAACCACCGCTTGAGAGTTTTATTGTCAGTGTAGTTGGGCATAAAGTTCATTGAAAGTATAGAGCCTGAAATCTGAAAATGAAAGGAATAAATGGATGTCAGTCAAACTATTTTATAATTTAATTAACAAGAACTAAGCTTTTTGTTTCTAAAAAACATGAATAAGAGCATTCAATTTACACTCTCATAGCCACCACTAGACAGCATTTAGGTCAAGAGAAAGCTCACAATTCCCAGCTCCACATTGCATCAACCGTAACTTTATTCACTGAAAAAAAAAAAAATTTAAAAAGAGAAAAATATTTGTCAGACAACACATTGTTTCACAAATTTAGGAATAAAAAGAGAAAACCATACTTTATACAAAGTTCGAGTCAGCATTCATAGCCGAGAATACTATCTTTAGCACCCGAAAGGTAATAGTAATACCAATATAGTATAATCAACCATAACTGGTTTTTGCAAATGCAACATGTAATTTCACAAGTTTCCATTTTTTATTTTTGTTTTTTTTGTTTTCTAAAGGGAGAAGTAGATCAGTGCCTCTCAACTTCACATCCATTGAAATAAAGGTCACGACAACAATATGCCATACTTAATTAATACGTGGACCATTCTAATCGATTGAAATAGTACAATTAATTTAGGTTCCTCAACGTATGTTTTGATATTGTAATTGAATTGTGAGAAGCAAATGGTAAAAGACTTGAGGTCCAAAAAAATAATTGATCTGAAATTTCTAGTATAATACTATACATGTCTCATACCAACTTATGCAAATAAATTAATATGTGAAGCTGGTTAAACATATATAAAACTCTTAGCTGACCTACCCCTATATCACAACAACCCAAATTATAAGGTGATTGTGACTTTTCACTATTTCATTAGGTCCAAAAAAATGACACTTGAACAAGAAACACAGCGCAGTATGTCTACTCTTGCATTATATGACCTCTCTATTCAAGAGAAGCCGGCCTAAAGTTTAAAAAAAAAAAAAAAAAAAAAAGAATAGCTAGCCCCATTTTAATGTACAAATCATGCATCTTATTTTCACCAAAATAACTCAAAAACAGAATGTATGATAAAAGTTATATAGATATTATTGGGATTATGCAAGGATATACTTCTAAATTCTAATTAAAAACACATAAAGAAAACAACAAAGTTTTAAGAGGAACCCCACAAATTAATTACCAGAATTTTGAAATTATTGAATTACAAATTTATGCCTTAAACTGGTGGAGTAGGCTGAATTGAATATATATTATTGCTTTATGAAGTTATAACTGTTGTTGTTTTAGTAATGCTAGAAGAGACAAAAGTGAAATAAAAAACAAAAACAAAAAGAGAACTGAACATCTCTGTTGATAGGCAGTTCAAGTCCCACATCACATGTGGTATCATTACCTTTAATGATTGAACTAGCTTCTTAACTATTTCTCACTTATATATATATATGAGGAGGGATCAAATGACACCATTTTTTGGTGACATTGGATAACACCGTTCATTTTCAAAGTTCAAATAGTCGATTCAAACCGTTCAACTTGATGGATATGTTAAAATGTGCTTGCAGATCAAATTTTATATTTTTCTGAATTTTTTTTGGGTTCATTTAGAGGGGTTCAAAAATTCAACGGTCTGAATATAGCGATTTTGTTAAATACTTAATAAATAGTAAAAAAATTCAGAAAAATGTAAAATTTGATTTTCAAGTTACTCTTAATATATTCATCATATTGAATGGTTTGGATCGACTATTTGGATTTTGAAATTTTAAAAATTGACATTGTCACACCATGTCACCAAAATAGTGGTGTAATCCGATCCCTCCTCTATATATATATATATATATATATATGTTTATGTAATTATAAGATCGTTTACGTTGTTTGCCCCTCAATTAAT
Source organism: Carex pumila (assembly GCA_033356055.1). Lineage (NCBI taxonomy): Eukaryota > Viridiplantae > Streptophyta > Magnoliopsida > Poales > Cyperaceae > Carex > Carex pumila. The sequence continues at coordinate 42,757 of JARJHM010001028.1, read as the reverse complement.
TCATTGTAAAAATTGCCTATTGGTTTGAACTGCATATAATAAAATAAATTTAAAATATTTATTTCCATTTAGTCAAAGCAAGAATCAGGAACTAATTATATTGTGTCAGGTTACAAGTCAACCTCTACATTTTACCAATTAAGGTACACGTACCATGTACCAAACTAGAAAGTTGAAATTTCAATTAAAAAAAAAAAAAAAAAACAATTGGTGGTAGAATATAATTAGTGAGGTAGCATAGTGTGTGCAGCGTTAATTATACATTAATAGATTTAATATTTTCTTCTGAAATTAACAGGAAAATTAATTAATTAAGCTGCTGCATTTTTTACTTGTGGAGTTGCCTGTTACACAACTGACACCTTATAGAATGAATTGTCAGAGAAATACAGTAGAGGAACAATGCATGCGACAGAGAACAATTTATGTGGCCAGAGATAGCTACCAGAAGTACAGCTACAGTTAGAATCCAAGGAAGATAATTCTATGTATAAGTCGAAATCTCATTTCTGCCATCTAAAACACACACATGAAATTAATTAAGAAAACAAAAAATCAGTAAAATAGAAAGTAAAACTACAGAAATTCCAAACAGACTCAAAATCTTCTCGATCTATTTCTTTAATTCTGAACACAACTAAAACAAAAACTGAAGAGAAAAGTTAACCGAAAACAATTTACGTAGAAACCTGTGGTCGATCCGGCCCCTAACAGCATACAGATCAATTAACGCCACAGAAAGGATATATAGATATAGATATGAAGAATTACCTGAGATAAGAGCAGATCATGAATGAAGCGGCGCCTGATCTGATGAAATTGAGAAAATAATTAATTAAAGCACAAACCCTAAGAAGAGAAGAGAAGAGAAGAGAAGAGAAGAGAAGAGAAGAGAAAAGAAAAGAAAAGAGCGAGCAATGAAGGAGAAATGGGGGAAAGGAATAGTACGTATAGAGAAGAAATGCGGCGCGCGCTTGGCTTATCGATCTTAATTTCCGCAATTAATCAAATCAAACGGAGAAAGGGAAGGAAGGAAAGGAAGGAAGAAGAAATCACGACCAGCCGAGACCACCTATTTATAGGAAAAATACTCACACCTGAACCAAATTGCCTTTCTACGCCCGGTCCAATGCACCAAATATTGTCCGACGACGAAAAACAAATTAAACGGAAAATTAAAATAAACGGCGATTACCAGATTGTGCATGGTTCACAATAAATAATTTCTGTTTAATTCTCTGTATCTTTTAAAAAAATTCATTCATTCATTCATTCATTCAATTTTGAATTAATTGTCGCATGCAGTTAATGGCGCCACATTACAGACAAACGCATTTATTAGTTGAATATATTCAACCGTCATCTATATAATTAATCTCATGTAACACTCTTCACTAGATCGAGTTGGTCTACAGTTATAATTGCTTGGTTATATATAAAAGAATTAATGCGCGTAAATATCTCCGCCAATGGACACAACAACAACACATTGTCAACAACCGATTGCATTCATCAATTCCATTTTTATTTGTCAAAAAAAAAAAAAATTTAAATATTCTTTTGTTAAAATTTATTATGTGAAATGGGTACTAAATCTTTTTTTAAAAAATAATTTATACATAATTATTACTTATTTTATATACGCATCGAGTCGGATCAGAATGTTCCAAGATATCCTAATATTAATTATTATAAACATGTTCGGTGAATCAAATTAAGATGCAATTTATATTTTAAATATTACGTTCTCAACAGAAAGGAAAGAAGCTAGGTGGCTCTAACCTCAACAAAAAATTAAGATAATCAGCAGTCAGTTACTATTGAATAAGAGAATAATTCATAAACAATAATTAATTTGTATCATTGTTATTTTTTAAGGTGTCGATATTACTGACAAAATTATCTGCCACAATACTGACAATAAAAATGCACATTTATTTTCGCATATAGTGTTAGATTACTGTATGTAAGTATGTAAGTATGTAAGTATATACTAAATTTGATAAGAACATGTACAATAATTAAATAAACTGTTAAAAATTTCACGGCATTTAATTAAGAGCCGGTGCATTGAGATCGTTAAGTTATACTCAAAATTACCAAGTCTACAGATTAGCGATAATAAAGATCATAAATCGTAAAGCTTAAGTTTGGAAAGAGTGTGGGAGTAAGTTATCAGTTATGTATGCATATGAACTTGTACTAGAATAACATACAACATTAATTTATGCAACATGACATATAACATAACTAATACACATCCGTCTTAAAGAGACGCGCGTGCCCCTTAAGAAATAATTTTAATACTCCAAAAAAGAACATCATATCAATATTACTTAAGAAAAACTCTAAAATCTCAACTTTAACAGGGGCAGAAATAGAAAATTTTAATAGACAAACTGAAAAATAAAATGCACAATGTGTTGTGAGTGAGATTTGAACTCAAATTCTCTCAAACACACAAAAAGAAAAAGAAAAAAAAAAAGATTGGAATATATAAAAAAATTAAATTAAATTAAATTTCAACATTCATAATTAAAATTTGAAAAGAAGATACTCTTAACTATACACCTAGATCTGTTTCTTGTCAACGAAGGTACTCTAAAAAGAAGATTTCAGTATACCATGAAAATAATTTTAGGAAATTATAAACTGATTAGAAGATATGTATATAATATGCTCTCTGTGTATTGATCATAAATAAAACTATTATGGTAATCTATAAGTTTTTTATATTATTTGAAAATTTCATCTAAAATTTAGTTTATATTTAAAATAAATTATGTAATATATATTATTAATTTTATTATATGTTCAGTTATAATCTAATTTAGACATTTTATAATGTAATCTATCATTTTAAGTAAGCGTCTGCAATGAATGGAAAAAAGAAAAAGAAAACAAAATAATAATGGTCAAGTGGTGGTGTTTTAATGTATTTATGATGTGCTTTACAATTTGAAGGTAAAATGACATTAATGAAAAAGAGAAGGAAATTAAAAAGACGTCAGACATTTCATATCCTTTATATTTTGATTTAGAGGTGAAATAGTGACTAAGCTTTAATTTATTTTAGATTTTGTGCAGGTTCATCTCTATTCTCCATCTCACCTTCAAATTTGACAGTTTTGGAGAATAAATTTTGAGGTAAAGTTGATATTTGGAAAAAAAAAAAAAATAGCAGATGAAGAGACGCAAAAGAATAAAATATGTACAGATCGATCAATGTAGAGATGTAAACATGAACCGGGTACACGAAAAGAACTGGCGATCCACCGCGAGTAGTAACTGGGACCAAGAGGGTTGGGTCCCACGCTAATAGTGGAGACAGGTGGAGACATCTTTAGGCTAAATTGTGTCCACGTGGCAGAGAGCTAGATCCAGAGGGGCCACGTCTGATGAGAAGACAAGATGAGAGTGAACAAGCGCAAGTCACGTGCAGTAGAGAGAGGGTTTAGGGTTAACAAACCCTGACCACTGACCCCACCCCGTGATTAAGGCTTGAGCGAGAGCTCCATTTGTTCTGGCGGCGACGACCCCACCACTTGTTTGAACAACTAGAACATCATCTTATTTTTGGCCATGCATTGACACCGAAAGAAGGTACACAATCACAATGTAAGGGTGGCACTGGCGACTGGCGACTGGCGAGTGGCGAGTGGCGAGTAACAAATAGTCCAAGTCTAGCTTAGTTTCTTAGATTAGGTCAACAGTCAAAAACAGAGAAAAGAGTGGAGAAAGGCTATTTAGCCATTTAGCCTTTTAGCCTTTTAGGAAAAGAAGCGCCTCCCCTCCTCACGGATTGTCCACGCTATTTCTATTTCTATTTCTTTTAAAACACAAAACAGAAATTCGTCACCTCTTTTCCTAATTAATTATATATATTTTCCCAATTAAGTAAATTTCTTCTATGAAATAACCATAGAAATACTTTTCATTTAAGTCAGGTATTGATCAGTTGACTCATTGAATTCTTAAAATGTATCAAATTAATTATTTTTTCTAAGTACGTAGGAAATAACCAATGTTCTATTCGTCTCCGGTTAGTACATCAATTTAGAAGCTCTACTAACAAAAATATATTATTGTTATAAATTGTATTCTACATAAATTAAATTCAATTGATCTTAGTCCTCATATCTTAACTTTTTTAAATGAGTAAATTAAAACTAGAGTATTTTTAAATTTATCGAATTAGTTTTAAATGATGAATACAAACCAATGAAAATAATATATACTTTACGAGTAATGTATCTACATGCAATAATTTCCAAAAATTTGAATGCCCAAAAAAAAAATTACGAAATCTACCAACTTTTTAAATGCATTTCGATTTATACCATTACCGGTTACTAGGTAACTGAATTTGAATCAATTTTTCAGTCACTGGGTACCCATATGCATATAATTTGTTGGGTTACTAGGTGACCAGAAAGAGGCAAATGTTGGGTTATTGGGTAAGTAGAAAAAAAGTTGGGTTACTCAGTAACTGGAAAGAGTTTTTTTTATTTTTTTTTAACTTCTGAAATTGTCTCTGTTGATTCGTGAGGCTCTGTTGGTCCGTGATAGTGAGAGGGAGAAGGGAAGGAGATAGCGAAAGGAAGAAAAAGAAGATAGTGAGAGGGAGAAGGGAAGAAAGGGTGATAGCGAAAGGGAGAAAGGAAGAGAAGAAAGCCTCTCAGTAGCATCAGGGTTTTTTTTATTATTATTTAATCTTCAATTTTTTTTATTTGTAGAATATTATAATAGTTTTGATTAGAATTATTTGGAATATTGTTTAGATTGTTTAGAATTTATAATATTGTTTAGATTGAGATTATTAGTTCAATAATTTAGAATAGTTTAGATTGTTTTTCGAATAATTTAGAAAATTTCAAAATGGTTTAGATTACTATCAAAATAATTTTGATAATTTCGAAATGGTTTAGATTAGTTTAGAAAGTTCCAAAAAGGTTTAGAAAATTGTAAAATAGTATAGAATAATTTAGAAAATTTTAAAATGGTGCCTGAATAATTTAGAAAATTTTAAAATGGTGCCTGAATAATTTAGAAAGTACAAAAATAGTGTAGAATAATTTTAGAAAAGTTCCAAAACAGTTTAGAGTAATTTATAAAATTCTAAAATGGTGAAGAATAATTTAGAAAATTCCAAAATGATGTTCGAATAATTTAGAAAGTTCAAAAATGATGTAGAATAATTTAGTCAATACCAAATTGCAGTGCACGAATAATTTAGAAATTTTCAAAAGTGTGTAAAAGTTTAGAAAATTGCAAATTGGTTCCGAAATGGTTTAGAATAATTTAGGTAATTTACAATGGTTTAGAAAAAAATATAAAAAATTTAAATAGTTTAGATTAGTTTAAAAATTTCGAAAACAATGAATTAATTTTGTAGTATGGCAGACAAAATCAATGATCAAGTAGAGAGGGAGCGTAATAATTTTAGTGATCTGTTGTGGATATCTCACAGCCATCATAGGGTGTCTCTAGTTTCTGAGGAGATAAACATTTACTTATTTCATTTTTTCGTGACTTGTTTAGAAATCTCATCATGTTTTAATTTCTAATTTTTATTTTCGGTAATGTAGGATAAGAAGGTTATAAACGTGAAGCACTACCATTGCCAAACTGAGTACCACAGTGCATACGCTCTATTTTTTATTCGATTGGGCTTATACCAGATTGCATGCATGCCTCACAAAATAATCAATGCGGCGCTGATACACGGACTTGTGGAGCAGTGGCGTCCTGAGACGTACACCTTTCATCTTCCATTTGGAGAGATGACATGTATTAACTACTAAACTTCTTCAAATAAATTTGTTATTTGTGATAATTTACTCACAATTCTAATAAAGAAATTTATAATTTTGTGTTTAATAAATATAGTTATGTTGGAGAACGTGAGCTATTTGTGGAGTTTATCTACTACTTGCTCGTCGGCAGATGAGTATTGCACCATGTGACTTCTATATATTGCATCTCTAATAGTTACTAGCTTGAAGTTAGGCAAATAGATAATACCATATTATTTTTCAAGTTAGGTAAATGGCATGACTTTTCACTCATAAGAATCAGTAAATATATTACATTAAAATACTACAACTTAAAATAATTATCAACACATACAAATAAAATTCAGGGTTCAACCTCAAATAATTAAAATAGTTCGCAAGTTAATTACCATTGGCCCAAAATTTAAAATAGTTCGCAGGTTAATTTTTACAATTTGAGATCTGCTGGAAGAAGATCCTCTTCCTGACCTTCTTGATGACGATGGTCCGGCCTCTACTTGTCTTGTTGCCTCCTCTACATTACAAGTAGAGCATGTATTAAATTGTGAATTTAATTAAAAGAAGTATTTATAATTGGTTGATCAATTATACTTGCTGCATTTCGATCAATTGTCTCACGATGAGCCTGATGTCCAAGTCTCTGACCTTGCATTCTGTTCATTTTCATCGGTACGTGGTTGTGCCGTCTCCTTCCATTTTTGATCATTCTTCTCTCAGGTTTAATTTTCATGTCATTGTATGGAGGCCATTCATTTTGGTTGCCTTTCGGTTCGAAACATGCACTCCATGTTTGCTTCAGTATCGACGCACTGTACAAGGGGTTGACAGATAAATTTTCATCATATTTCATTTCTTGGATCACCGCCATGAAATGAGAACATGGTATACCGGTAAATTGGGGCTTCTAACATTCACACTCAGCCTTATTGTCATCCTTAACAACAACTCTATACCCGAAATCTCTACAGGCATACTTAAGTCTTGGCTGATTACGCCTTGTAGGAATTTTTTCACCCCTAACCATGACCTCAAAAACCCCATGGTGTCTACCATAAGAAATCACAGTCATGTTCAGATATTTGTTGATACGCTTCTGCAATAAGTCACTTACCCTTTTGGACTACATCTCACCTTGTTCAAGTCTCATTGCAACTTTGTTTCGCCGTTCAAAAAACCATTTATTCAACTTATAAAACATGTCCTCCACGATTCCTGCAATTGGCAATCACCGACTAACTTAGAAAATGGCGTTTAGTGACTCTGACCCATTTATTGTCGTTATTCCCATCGATAACCTCCGTCCAATGATTGAAACACTTTCTCCAGACATAGAAGCTCGTCTTCATCATTAGGGTCCCTCTTACCCACCTTGTTAAGGTACTCGACAGCCTCTGGACAACCAACTTCAAAGTCTTCAAATATCTCCTCCAACCTCCTAGGTTTTCATTTGTTTACTCCAATTTTGAACCTATCACTGACCTCTCTCTTCCGCCCCCACGTACTTGAAGAGGTTCTTGGCAACATGTTGAGAACAATACCGATGGACACATTGGTCGGTAGACTCATCCCATCCAAGAAGTGGACTATGGAACACATATTTAATCCCCAAATGTTTATCTGATATGACACAAAAGAAACGATCATCTCCAATCACTTCCAACCGCAACCATCTCATAAAAAACTCCAAATTTTATGCGCTTTCTTTCTCCACAATTGCAAAAGCCAATGAAAGTAATTGGTTCTCGACATCGTACATACATGCCATTAGCAGCCTACCTTGGTACCGTCCTGACATGAAACAATACTAATCACTGGTCTGAGGAACAGTAGGGCTGCAATACATGGCTCATATGCCCATGCTGCTTGATTGAAATACCTGTCAGTTTCGTCAGCAATAGGGCTCGAGGTCACACAATACTTAGTTCTTGGATTTTTTTTTCTTTGTATGGCTTCCAAAAGTGGAATAAGCAATTTGTACGAGTTCTCCCAACTACCAAACAGATTTGCAATAGCAAGGTCATAGCCTCGCCATAATTTGTTGTACTTTGGTGTCACTATTTTGTACTCTTTTTTCACCACATCGCGGATATGATTTATAGTCGCGCACATATTACTTCTAATGGTATCATCGGTTAATCATCTCTGTAGTAAGTTGACGATGATCAACACGTGTTGCTGGTACTTTACATCCATGAGGAATTTATTGTTTGGTAATAATTCAAGATCCTGAAAGACCGTTAGGCTTTGCGGATAACTTGAATTTGCACAAATTATCTCTGCACTTTATAATTAAACGTTTAGTTTCGCTTTTAGAAATCAAACATTCACGATTGTTACGGATATGAAACTCATTTATTACCACCCTTAGAGCCGCTTTCGACTCAAACACTTGACATTTGGCTAATGGATTATTGAATGTTCTCGTTGAGCTGTCGAAAAAATTGACATCCGCAGGCCAAAAACCGGATATATCATTGAAACTATCAACTGATGTCTCATATCTTCCTGACCAGTTATCAGGTAACGTGCTTCACTGGACTGTGATTGTGACTCTCTGATTGGTCCAACGTCATTGTCGGAACCTGATGACTCATCTGAGAGCATCTCATCTCCGCTCTTCAAATTGTCATCATCAATCGCATCCACATGTGGCAGATAATCTGGAATCGATATCGGTATAGGGACCCAACTGGTACTGGGTCGGGATTGAGTTGTGGGTTTAGGGTTCCAACTGGTACTAGGTCAGGATTGAGTTATGGGTTCATGGTTTCAACTGGTACTGGGCCGGGATTGAGTTATGGGTTCAAGGTTCTGACTAGTACTGGGTCGGGATGGAGTTTCAGGGATCTAACTATTCATATTTAATTGGAAATTAAAACCGGTATGGTTTGGTTCCAATTCTACAAATAACTCTAGAACCGGTAACCTTTGTGGAAAAGATGTCACAATTTCTAAAATCATTTCGAATGATAGCTGGTTTGTTATCAGTACTAATTGATAGTCACGTTGGCCATTGGTAGACATGTTAAACCTGGCTTGGATTTCCATATTTACTTCATTAATTGTATACCCAACCAGTTTATAAACTCATTCTAGAGATAATCAAAGTTATGGTTTACGGTTATAGGTAATGAGTATTTAGGTCGGGTGCTGTAAAAAACCCCGTCATCATTGTACAGGATTTCTCCTCCAACAAAAATTCTCACACAGATGGCGGTCATTTTTTGTTTTGATTGGTCTAGATAACAAACTACAATTTAAAAAAATAATAATTCTATAAGTACAACATAATTTCATAAATTAAATAGTTTATAAATTATTTATAAAAAATACTTTGCTCTTCTTTCTCTATTTGAATATTTCCTTAATACATTCAAAAATTAGGTAGATTTCGTAATTTCATTTTTTTTTTGGTTTTCATAAAAGTTTTGATTTATATTCTTACTACCTTAAATTTGTTTTTTTCTTTATAGTAAGCATTTTTTTTCTTTGTAAAAATATACATTTTGCATTATATTCTTGTTTAATAAAAAAAAATGAATGAATGATAGTAACATGAATGAAAATAGTAATTGAGAAAAAAACTTGAATTTTTTTCTTCACAAATACTCTATTTAATTATTTTTATTTATTTTGTGTTGTATGCTTTATAAAAATGTTAACCATAGTAGATAAAATAAAATAATCTATATTTTTCTATATGTATGTTAAAAACATAATTATAATTAAATAAAATATAAAATATTATATAAATCAATAACAAACTATGTAAAATATTCAAAAAAACTATCTTATCATAAAAATATAAAAAATCAAATAAATAAATCAAATCATAATAATTAAATTACCTTTTCTTTTTCTTTTTCCTCTTTCTTTCTCTCTGTCTGAGTGTCTTCCTCTCATTGTCTAAGTGTGATACGAGATTTGAATATATAGGCAGATAAATCGAGTAGTGAATGTCTTCCTCTCTTTTTGTGCCTCACCGACAAAATAGTGACAAAAGAGTGAGAATTCGTAAGTGTCAAAAAAAAAAATTCCTTTCTAGTTACTAAGTAACCCAACCTTCTTTCCGCTTACCCAGTAACCCAACATTTGGTCTCTTTCCGCTTACCTAGTAACCCAACAAATTGTATGTATCCGGGTACCCAGTAACCGGAAAATTGATTCAAATCCGGTTACTCAGTAACCAGAAGGGGTATAAATCGAAATACATTTAACAAGTGGGTAGATTTCGTAATTCTATTATTTTTTTGGGCATTTATAAAAATTTCAGCAATAATTTCAAACTTTTAAATTAATTTAGTAAAAGTCAAATAGTCAAAATTAGAAGGTTTATAAATTAATTTTAATGCATTCATTTTCGAATGTTTTTTTATCACTTGACTTTATACAAAATTAATTTTAAATTTTAAAATATTTATATGTAGACGCATCACTCATAAAGTAGAAGGATTTCAACGATTTGAATTCCTCGTTTGAAATCAATACAATATATTTTAGAGTTAAATTCACAATGAAATTTGACAAATTTAGAAACACCATAGTTTTACTCTTTTTAAATATATGGGAGAAACCTCCGCGATTTTTTTTATATATGGAATGAAGTCAATTCAATTAATTTTTAGATTATGCTAATTAAAATTTCTTGGTGAACACTTTTAGTGAGCACATCGCCGTACTAACTTTATTCATACAAAAAGGACTAATCATCACTCGTTTATATATGTTTTATCTTTTTAAATCTTCAAAAAAAAATTAATATATTAGGAAGTCAAATAAGTTTAATATATATTTTCACTCGTTTCCCTCACATAATAAGAACGGAATTTTTTATTAATATATAAAAAATACAAAATTCACAAATCTACACTCCATTTGCAAAAGTTATTAATAAAAATTATTTTGAAGTATATCAATATTTGTTTAAAAATAACATACTTTTTTTTTGCAAGTAAATTGCATGTATATCAATTTTTTTTTTAAACATATGCATACTTTTGTTTTTTGAAAATTTTATTTGTTTGTCGATTTTTACAATAAGTATTATTTTAAAAAGTAAATTTGACAATATTTTTTATATTAATTATATAATTAATATGTTATATTCTTAATATATTAAATACTTATTATAATAATATTGTATAATTTGTATCTTTTGATTAATAATTATTGTTAATTTATAATTATACAATTAGTATTTTATTATTAGTAATAATTATTAATATGTAATTATATAATTAATATGTTATATTCTTAATATATTAAATAATTATTATAATAATAATATAATATACTATAGTTAGTGTATAATTATTGAATATATTAATATCATATAATTAGGAGTTTATTATAAATAATTAACCATTTTATGGTTTCAATTGCTTGAATTTGCAGTTGAATTAGGGTTTGAATTTGGTTGAAAATATTTAGAAATTGTTTAAAATTGCGAATAAATTTCAATTTTCTTAAGTTGTCATTAATTAATATATATTTTTTCGTAAATGTAGTATGCCTAGGGCTTGACGGTGGGGAGTACGAGCTGAGCTTGTAGCGGTTCCAGATTCTGTGGATCCAACTAGAGCGGGCACGTCCTCGGTGGATCCGACTGGAGAGGGCCCGTTGTCATATGAGGATACGACTGGTACGGGATTTGAGGATCTGATTGGAGCGGGTTCATTGTCTCAGGCCGGTTGTACAAATGGCATGCATGATCCTGACACATTCAGTCCTCTTCTATGGACCCATCATGTTAAGCACCACGTCTCATTGGTATCTGTTGAGGTACGTGATTTGTATACTTAATGTAAATAGTACTAAAAAATGGCATGATTTGAGTCTCACAAATTGATAATAAATACAGGACGATGTCATGCTTACGGTGAGGCACTGCAGGTCTGAGATTTCGTTTGTTCCCCATAAAGAAATGTAGCAATACCTCTTGAACCTTAGGTTGTATCAACTTGCAATATCAGACCATCCAAAGCTGCAAAGGATGATACCGGAGTTGTTAGGGTGTGATCTGAGGAATATGCAGAAGAGGAAGAAGAAGAAGAAGAAGAAGAAGAAGAAGAAGAAGAAGAAGAAGAAGAAGAAGAAGAAGAAGAATGGGGGAGGAGGAGGAGAAGGAGTTCCAGTATTCTGGGTACTGTATTTCTCTAAAGGCACTCAGTCTCACTTCTTCCAAAATCAGATACTCCCTAAGACTACTGACATTGAGGTACCATTACACTCTTTAAAGTAACTTAGTAGTTTATCAACAATCTCAATTATTTATATTGATTATTTTATATTGCAAGTATATTATGGTGTATGTGCTGGATTTGTGTGGTGCTATCATGTTCAAGGATTCCAGTGGTGACACGCCTTCGATGATGTATCTCTCCCTGCTGAGGAACATGGAGAAAGAATCGAGATGGAACTGGGGTGGAGCTGTCCTCACCCACTTATACAGAGGCCTGTGTCATGCTTGTTTAGTAAGTATGTATTAATATACATTGTTATTGAAGGTTGGATAAGAAGCACCGAGTTCTTATTTTAAGTTAAATTTTCAGGTGAAGAATAAACATATTTTTGGACCGCTTCTTCTGCTCCAGCATTTGTCATGGTCACATCTACTCGTAAATCAACCAGTTATACCATTGCCACATCCCGGTGGGGAGGTATATCGACTGGTTTTCGTATCGTGCATCCCTTCTAAGCTGGCTGACATTAGATCCAGAGCAGAGATGACTATGATATTATCGAGGATCGGTCGTTTGTTTCTAGATAGTGGAGTACCACTACCCTGATCAGGTATCTCGATAGTTTGGATTAGATGCTTTCATCCCAAAGTACCCGCTGATCGGTAAGGATGATATTGAAAAGTTCCACAAGTACTATCTACTTAATTTCATGATCACTTTAATAATGTCACCATTTGCATCTTTTCTAATTAATTGTACCTCCAGTACGGCACACACTAAAACCAAAGTCGACTGGAGCTAGCATTTCAGCTTGGAGTACGATCGGGCTCGACATCCGGAGCAATACTTATGGAGTTCGCCATCAACTGCGTCGTTGGGTGCTGGTCCTAGGGATTTGAGATATGCCGTCTAGCATTAGAAATGGGGCATGCAATTAGTCTACTTTATGGACCATTATGGTGACACCCTTTGACGTAGACTGATGGATTCATCTAGCAATTACATGCCTTAGGGTCCTATTAATGCTCGCGCAATAAGTACAACAAAAACATACTTTAATTAAAAATTACAAATTTTAATTACTTATTGTTGTCATAATCATGTTGTGTGCAGCTGTTGACAGCTATGAGAGGAGTTGGAAACAGCCTAGTATGCATGGCGAGGGATGCTTGGTGATATATAAGATGTCAAATGCTCGAGCACACTGCACCAATCGTGGAGATAGGCGGTTTTGAAGACTGCCTCGTTGGCGTGCTGTGTGATGTTGTGGAGAACATCAATTGGTGGGAGATAAAGAAGACACCACGAAATCTGGATTATCAACCAGAGGCCATCTACGCTCATGATATGCTACCACCTCCTGCAGGTAATTATAAGTTAATATTAAAAGTAGGACACACACAATGGTTTTATTTTCCTCGAATTATTTGTTCCAACTCATTTAACTTTCAATTATGTAGAGGATGACTCGGGTTGGTCGTTCCACCACTGGGTGTTGAATTCCCAAGGATGGGATGGTTATAGAAATAAATATGGAGTTTCGGTAGAGCTCGGCCGATGCAGAGCCAGCTGGTCCATTTGATCCATGGGCAGCCAGTACAGGTATGCAGCACATGTATATGGGAGAGGAGGATGAGGATATGGGAGAGGAGGACTTAGGAGATGTGAGTCTGCAGAGGCAGATACAGAAGCGCGTGCAGCCGCATAGGGATGGCAAAGACATAGCGGCTCCTAGGTTGTTTCCCTTCGGAAGGAAACGACGAAGATGATTGCATCATTTTTTTTATTGTGACATAGTTCTGACTATTTTGACTTTGGGACTATTGTGTTATATGTTTGTGATTATGTTGGCATTATATATTTTTTAATTTTATATTCATGTTGGTATTATGTTGTTTTCAATTTATATTTCATCATCTCTATTCAAACAAAAACAACTTATTAGTTACAACATAATTATAAATAAGTTAACACAATCAAAATAGCAAGTTTATCCGCCCCTGCCACCACATCTCAATAAACCTAACAAACGACTAGTTCTACTGGTACCAGCTGCAGGTGCGGCATTACTTGTAGAGGCTTGGCAACTAGATGATTGGCTCGTAGGAGGGGGGTTGTGTTCTACCAGTTGCTTCAACAACAACTCTAGCATTTTCTCTTTCATTGTGCTCGTTTATGGCATCTGAACATAACAACACAATTCAGTTAGTAATATAATAAAATCATAAATGAATTTCGTACAATGCTACATACCTCCCGTGCACCTGTCGGAAACAGAACGGCAGGCCCGATTTCCCGATGGTCGCCTACCACCCATCTTGTCCATGGTCATTACAATACGCGTGTGTCTCCTCCTTTCCTTTCTTATCCATCCTTCTGAAGGGAGTATTCTATCACCGACGTATGCAGGCCACTCATGCTGATCGAGATAAGAATGGAAAGATCCACTCCAAGTGGAAGCAAGGTAATCGATACGATACATGTCAACAGCATAGTGATATTTGCAGTAGTTCCTCACTCGACATACCGCCATCACATGACTACAGGGTATATGACTTAGTTGGGGTCCTTGGCATATACAGGCTACTGCCCTGGCATCTCCGAATTTAACCACGTATTTGCAAGCCCTCTTCACAAACTCCATAGTGCCATCTAGTTTACGACTGGTAGGAACGTATTCATTTGGATTTTGCACTTCGAATTATGTACCATCATTACCCATCGGGATCACGCTCATAGTTGCACCTTTATCCCCGTGTTGTCTTAGTTTCTCCTCCACCATTGTTGAAAATGACTGGTTCATCCTTATTAATTCTGCGGCCTTAGCATGCCGTTCCTGAAACCAAGCATTTAACTTGTAGAATGTGTCCTCTACAACTGCAGCCACAGGTAATATCTGGCTCTGCTTGAATACTGCATTCAATAACTCAGACCCGTTGGTGGTCATAATTCCCCAACGCCAACCTTCATCACGGGATTGATATATTTTCTCGTATGCTGGATCTTGGTTGACATCTCGGGGATTATTTTTGCCCACATTCATTAAGTAGAGATTTGCCTTTGGCATGTACTACACAAAAAATAAGGAAATAAAATAATGTAAGTAAACAATTATACTAAAAAAGTCGTATTCTTGAAATACAATAATATATGTAAACAATTGAAATATATATATATACCTTTGCAAAACTGCTAGTCATCTCTACCACCCTTCTCGGCTTTTTCTTTCTGCAATTTCGTCTAAATGTTTGTAGAACCCAATCGTCGCCCCCAGATGCCTTGGAAAGGTTTGCCGCAATGTGTTGCATACATAACTTGAGTACACACTAGCCAATACATGTTGACTAACCATAATTTTCACAATCAAAAACATATTTTATTCCTTTGTACTGGTTTGATATCACACTAGAAAAACTTCCCTTCCCCAATCACCCATCTTCTTAAAAACTACATAAAGAATCCCCAGTTCTCACTATGCTCTTTATGAACAATTGCAAAGGCCAAAGACAACAACTGGTTCTCAGCATCATATGCACATGCTATTAGTAACGTCCCCTCATAACGGCCAGACATAAAGTATGCATCAATGCTGATAACGGGTCTAATATATGGCACATCTTGGATACAAGCACCAAAAGCTTATGCTATGCCCTTGAATTGTTTAGCTCCCTCTATTAGTACTCCCTCCTTATCAAAAAAGGGGCCATGCCACCGCTCATATAAAGTGCTGACATTTGTACTTGCCATGGCCTAGAGCAATGGTGCCAGATAGCCGTATGAATCCTTCCAACTATCGAATATTCTGCAAACGGCAAGTTCATGACTTCTCCACAGCCTGTTTTATTTTGGGGTTGCATATGTATATTTGTGTCTGACGGTCCTAGCCACCCCCTTGATGCTCATCAATGGGTCCTCCTTAATGTCTTCCTCAATTGCATCGGCAATTAGTGATGCCGTCAGCTGTGCATGGTCTGTCCTTGTGGACGCAGACTTGCATGTATGAGATGGTTCACACTTCTTAATTATCCATGCTTCACCTGAACCTGCTGGGGTTGCAAAAAGGCAGAACTCACAGCACGGGTGAGTTTTACATAGCACAATTAACCTTGCTCGGTCCCTTTTGTGTATTTTACATTCCCAGTTGCCGTGAACATGAGTCTCATTAATTTTCTTTATAAGTTTGTCTATGTTGGTATAAAGTTGCCCTACGGCAAGTTCTTGATTGTATTTAACACGAGGACCAAAGAAACTAATGTATGCCTCTTCGAAAGCTGTGGTATCGTTGAATGCGGCGACCGGATGCTTATTTCCCTAACCTCTAATCAGAAAATTTTCTGCCCTGAATAAATCTGGTACATTTGCATCACCATTTGATAAGTCATCAAATTCCCAAACCCCTTGGTATTCATCCCCCGTTTCCATTTCCCTTTCTGGTATGACATCAATATCAATATCAATATCAGCTCGATTAATGGGTACCGATCCTAACTCTGGCATAGTTGGAAATCTAGGGATTATGGGTGTCTGTCTGGGTGGTGGTGGTAACTCTTCAGTACTTTCAGGAGAATTGTGGTACCCCGAGTTGTCATAACCGGGGCTGTGGTACCCCTGGTTGTCATAAGGGAAATGCTGGTGGTACCCCTGGTTGTCATAAGGAGAGTACTGGTGGTACCCTTGATTGTCATAACCCGAATTGCCATAACCTAAAGGTCCAGCTCCAGTTCGAGGAACCCTCTTCGAATATATGTCCATTACCGGGACCTCACTAGCCGCAAATTAAGTGTACACAACTCTCCACAAATTCGCATATGTTATTGGAAACCTCACAAAGTAAGGTCTACCCCCCATCCCATGTGAGTTGTCAATCCGTGTAGCCAATTCTATTTCATACCTGTTGGAGTTTACAGCAGTCTTTTCGTATATTAGCTGCTTAAGTTCCTATGTGGTATTTTCATTAACCTCGAAGCCAAATGCGGCCTCTTTCATGTACTACATGCCATCTTCACCCATTTGTAGCTTGCCGCCCACATACAATTCAACTAACATCTTTTCCTTAACAAACTGCATTTAAAAAATTATTTTATAAGGTATTAGTAATTGTACAATAATTATAATGAGTACAATAATAAATGGCTAATTACAAAATAAATAAATAAACAAAAAAATACCTGTTGCTACAGTAAATGCAACAGTTACAGTAATTGGAAAAATACTGATTGCTATAGTAAATGTACTTTAATTGCAATAGTTACAGTATTTGCAACAGTAATTGTAGCAATTATAGTAATGTATAGTAATTAGACTAAAAATTACCTGTAGCAATTGCCTGAGAATCGCCAAAAATTGCCAAATTTTTCTCTCGTTACTGTAGATAGGGGCTGGGATGTTTAAAATGAAGTGGGCAGGAGAGAAAAAACGAAATATATAGGGTCCCTAATGGACCGCCCGTGATGGGGGCGCCTCACTAGGGTCTTGGGCCACCTGTGATGGGGGCCACCTCACTAAGGCTATGGCTTGCTTGTGATAGGGGCTCCTCGCTTGGGTTTTGGGCCGCCCCAGGTCCAAGCGATCAGGGCATTTATAAAAAAAAATCAGATCCAGTGTTATTTTTAAAATTTTCTTTTTTTTGGGGGCGGGGGGGGGGGGGTATTAATAAAAATGGTCGTAGTTCCAGCTCATTATTGTTATATATATAGTGACTAATGTGCAGTCAAATGTATATGAGCCGAAATACATACAGTCCAAATTTGACTTTTCAAAATCCAACCGGTCGATTCGAACCATTCATCTTGTTCTCCATATTAATATGTACTTGGAGACCGAATTTTACATTTTTCTGAATTTTTTTACTATTTATTAAGTATTTTACAAAATTGTTGATCCAACGGTAAGTTAACAAAACAGTAAAATCAGCAGCCACCATTAAATCAATAATTTTGTAAAATACTTAATAAATAGTAAAAAAATTCAGAAAAATATAAAATTTGGTCTCCAAGCACATATTAATATGGAGAACAAGATGAACGGTTCGGATTGACTGTTTAAATTTTGAAAAGTCAAATTTGGACCGTATATATTTTGGCCCATATACATTCGAATGCACATTAGTCACTCTCTCTCTCTCTCTCTCTCTATATATATATATATATATATATATATATATATAGGGTCCGGCTAAATTGCTGCTGGCAGCATTTCAGCCAAGTGCTGCCAAGGCAATATCGTAATTTGTGATGTTCAAACAACAAATCCAAACCGTTAGATGTTTAATCTATATTAAAATCTACTTGGAGACCAAATTTTATATTTTTTGAAATTTTTTTACTATTTATTAAGCTAGTTTGAAAACTGTTGTTTTCAGTAAATTTCTGCAATATTGAAAACAATGGTTTTCAACTTAATAAATAGTAAAAAAATTCCAAAAAAATGTAAAATTTGATCTCCAAGTAGATTTTAATATAGATTAAACATCTAACGGTTTGGATTTGTTGTTTGAACATCGCAAATTACGATATTGCCTCAGTAGCACCTTCGCTAAAATGCTGCCGGCAACAATTTAGCCGTGCCATATATATATATATATATATATATATATATATATATATAGAGTTAGGCTGGGGTGCTATGGATAGCATAGTGGCCTCCCGTGCTACGGCTCAATATTCAAGTTTTCAAAATCCAAACGGTCGATCCGAACCATTCATTGTTTAATCCATATTGAAATGTGCTTGGAAACCGAATTTTACATTTTTTGGAATTTTTTTACTATTTATTAAGCATTTTTGAAACCGCTGTTTTTCAGTGGTGCAGAATTTTAATAAAAACAGCGATTTTGAAACCATCTTAATAAATAGCAAAAAAATTTCAAAAAATGTAAAATTTGGTCTCCAAGCACATTTCAATATGGATTAAACAATGAACGGTTCGGATCTACCGTTTGGATTTTGAAAACTTGAATATTGAGCCGTAGCACGGGAGGTCACTATGCTATCCATAGCACCCCAGCCTAACTCTATATATATATATATTGTGGCCATAATTAACCATATTGTTTTTGTAGGAGCTTAATTAGTTGTGGTTTTAATGGACTATCTCAAGCACCAGCTCAAGAGAAGTCAAAGGACACGGCTCAGTCAACCGAAGTAGTTACCAAGGAGATTAGTTAGACTAGTTTGTTATGCCTCAAAGGTTGTTAGGCTAACTATCTTTCATAACAAACTAGTCTAACTAATCTCCTTGGTAACTACTTCGGTTGACTGAGCCGTGTCCTTTGACTTCTCTTGAGCTGGTGCTTGAGATAGTCCATTAGGTTTTCGAAATTCTACATGATTTAATAGTAGACAAAATGACAACAACTCTCAGAACTCTGTATATATGGCTGAGATAGATAGATAGGAGCCAAATCTAAATTTAAGTTTGACATTGAGTTATTATTTATATAAATAAAATGTCAGATCTTGTCTGACTTGTCTCGCCCATTTGGGCCATTTCTAGTATTCAACCAAAAGTGTAGTTTGACCATTCTTTCTTGAATTATTTAATTAAACATCTCTTCTTTTCTTTATATATATATATATATATATATATATATATATATATATATATATATATATATATATATATATATTTCTTTGAATTTGCCTTTGAGCGAGGGAGAGGGAGAGCATTTGTTGGGTGAATTGAGATTGCGTTTTCGACCCACAGCGTCTGCTTTAGTTGTGTCAGTTTGAATTTTGATAAGCTAAATAAAAATGGGGTAGCCCGGAAACTACACAAGTCAAGTTGTAATAATATATATATATATATATATATATATATATATATATATATATATATCAAAATTAAATAAATTTAGGTCAGATTGACCAGATGCTGCGCGCTTCCACCCAAATTGAGACTAACATCTTTCTCGAAATTTGAATTTTGGAGTCAAATAGTGGCGATCTTTGGAAATATAATTTTTATTACGTTATTATAATCACATATATTATATGTTTATATTTCTTTTTGAGAAAAAATATGGATCTTATCCGTATTTGTATTTGATTGATATTATATAGGGATCCACTAACTATTTTCTAGTCAATTTCTCATATTCATCTCTCAGTCAATAACTACTTGTGAGTACTATTAACTAACTGAACTTCATTAATTACTTGGGTACCACCTAATATTTAATATATTTTATAACTGATGCGTGCAAATATGGATACCTATGCGCACAAGTGTTAATATATAATATATCAAGTATTCATATCTAAGATATCAAGTATTTCGAAAAAAAAAAATGGATACATCACACACATATCTTTTACACATTTTTAGAGTTGGGTTTTTTTTTCTCCATTCAATTTCATCAATATTTATGACGATCTGTGAGAAAATTTGTAAATCTAAAACCATGGACGTCTTCTACGTAATTTTCTCTTTCAAATGAGATCCATGATGACATACTTTCGGGTTGTCCGTCGTGCAAGTATTCATACCTCGTCATGCAATTATTCATCGTTGTTGTGTAAGTATTCATATTTTGTTGAGCAAGTATTCATACCTCATAATGCATTACTTGTGGAGACCACTAATTAAGTGGGGGATCACTAACTACTTAGGTAACCACCTAATATTTTATAGATTTGACAACTGTCATGTGTAAATATGGATGCATATGCACGCAGGTGTTAATTTATAATATATCAAGTATGAATACTTGTGCGGCGGACAACTCAAAAGTACTTCATCATAGATCTCATTTCAAAGAGAAAATTATGTAGAAAACATCTATGACTTTAGATTTGCAAAAAAAATTCACAGATTGTCAGAAATATGGGCGACATTGAAGTAAGAAAAAAAAATCATAAAATGTGTAAAAAAATGAGTATGTAATAAGAAAGATTGTTTAAAGAAATACTTGATATCTTACATATGAATACTTACTATATTAGATGTTAATACTTGTGTGTATAAGTATACATATTTATGCGCATCAGTTGTAAAGTTTTTCAAATATAAGTGGTCCCCCAGTTAATTAGCAATCCCCTACATTATTAATGACCAATACACGTTTTATTTTGTTTTTTTGTGCTGGAAGTTGTGGTCCCCTCGTATAATTAATGATTGGGGATGGATGGGGGAAATAACATAGGGAAAAGAAATCTTTATTCTATTATATATATAAAGATAGGCTAATATGCTTTCGGCAGCACTTCGGCCGAAGTGCTGCCACCTCATTTTCGATTTTTAAAAATCCAAACAGTCGATCCGAACCGTTCATCTTGTTCTCTATATTAATATATGCTTGGAGACCAAATTTTACATTTTTTGGAATTTTTTTGCTATTTATTAAGCCACTTTGAAAATCGCTGATCCAACGGTGAACTCCTGATTTTATTGTTTGGCAAGCCACCGTTGGATCAGCGATTTTCAAAGTGGCTTAATAAATAGCAAAAAAATTTCAAAAAATGTAAAATTTGGTCTCCAAGCAGATATTAATATAGAGAACAAGATGAACGGTTCGGATCGACCATTTGGATTTTGAAAAATCAAAAATGGGGTGGCAGCACTTCGGTCAAAGTGCTGCCGAAAGCGTATTAGCCTGTCTATATATATATATATATTTAGAATAATTATATAAACCCCCCCCCACTCCCATCCCCCCATTTTTCCCGCACTCTCTCTCTTCCTTAACTGCCATTTTTTCCGACTAGTTTCGTTAAAAGTTTCATTTTATCCCCGTATTAAATTAGACTGTCATTTAATATCAATCCCCGCATTAATTATTCCTTTAAAAACAATCTCCGCATTAATTATATTGTTATCTAATAACAATCTCCGTTAATAAATGCTTATCTGTTAATTGATGTTCAAAAAAATATTTATCATTATTTCAGAGAAGTATTTACCCTTGTAACATAAAGTATTTATCCATCTAACATAGAGTATTTATCATTATGTCTGAGAGTATTTATCATTGATGTTTTACTGAAAGTTGCAAGTATGTCTAAGAAGTATTTATCCATGCAACATAAAATATTTATTCATATAATGTAAAGTATTTACTTATGTAACATAAAGTATTTATCATTATGTCTCAAAGTATTTATCATTGGATGAGGGGATTGTTTATTTAATGGTCTCCAGTTGTGGAAGAACGATTAAAAAAAAATTGTGCGGGGACAATTAATGGATTGATTTATTCTTTCATAAATAGAGATCACTGCAAATGGTTTAATACCTGACAAATTCAATGTAAATACTTTGATGCTTCAAGTTAAATACCCGCAGTTTTTTAAACGCTCATTAATGATTGAGCGGTCCCCCCATGTTGAATGGTCCCCAGTTATGCAGGGACGATTCAAAAAAAAAAAAAAATTTGTGCGGGGACAATTAATGGATTGATTTATTCTTTCATAAATAGAGATCATTGTAGAAGGTTTAATACCTGACAAATTAAAGATAAATATTTTGATGCTTTAAGTTAAATACCTGCAGTTTTTTAAATGCTCATTAATGATTGAGCGGTCCCCCCATGTTCTTTTTGACAGTATTTGCGGAAATAAATGTGGAGTAGAGACTGTGGGGATTGTTATCAGCGTCCATATGTTTATATTTAGTCTGCAACTGAGCTTAATTATTAATTTGGCTCTAACTGAGTTAAATATTGTAAGAAAAGTCAAGCATTGATTTCACTGACTTCCATTTTAATAATAAATAATAATATTAGAAAAAAAACAGAGTAGCACTTCAATTTGACGCATTAATCATTTGATGAATCCGGCCGCTTTTTAAATTTTGGTAGTTTGTTTAAATAAAAAGAAGCTTAGTTGCTTAGTAATATTTTATCTTTAACCCATAATTTATATAAAAAAATAAGGTATCAATTTTTTTAGAATGATCAAACCTAAAATATATTATTCTCGTAATATGCTACCGAGATGAGATATTAAATTACATTTTTTTTCTATTATTAAAATTTAAAAGTGTTATTAAAAAACAAAAACAGTGTATAAATTACTTATGTAGACTGTCCAATTGAAATTGGAGGTTTCTTGCAAGGAGAGTAATGAAATAAAAAATCAATTGAGGAGAGATTTGAAAAAGAACTATCTAGGTGCGAATGGTTTTAATTTTTTAAAAGAGAAATGCAGATGTCATACCTCTACGTCTAGATTATATTAATCAAAGACACCATAGATGCCAAGAGTAGAAGAATACATAAAAAGAAAAAGAAAAAGTGAAAAAAGAAAAGAAAAACATCATCAGTCCATCTCTATATATATATATATATATTATATGTTATGTACAATTTAGCCTGGGTTTGGAAGCACATTGTTTTTCGCAAAATTTGACAGTGTTAATTGATGTTGTTGCTTCATCTTTCTCTAAAAACAAAATAGTACAGAAAAAACAATTTTACACAAATACAAAATTAATTAGCGTATTGAATAAAAAATGGTATAACAGGATCAAAAGTGCTTAATTACCATGTAAAGCTTAATTAAATGTGTGTCCGAATTTGAAAAGTTGACACATTTAAATTTTACTATTTTTATTGTATTTCCAGGAAAACAAACTATTATATTGTGGAAATTAATGCAGGGACATTGGCATATGCAGACACCACTTAATTTTCATTAATTAATGCTTTGGCTTAATTAATTAATTAAGTATTTTTATAATTAATCTTGTCGGATGATAACCACCAGGTAGGCCAACTTGCAAAGATTGTCATGTTAATTAAGCTAAGCCTTCTCCTGCTGGGCTTGTGGCTGTGAGTACATGCATGTCATGTTAATTAAGCTAAACCTGGTAAGATATATATCTGCTCGATCGGTTGTTCAAATAAGGGCAGGGCAGGGCAGGGCAGGGCAGGGCTCGTCCAATAACTGCTTATAAGATGAGCCCAAATTAGACAACCACAGCCCCTTGGCCCATTAACCGTCGGTATGACAGCTATTGTTGTTTTGTTTTTAGTTTTAGATTAATTGAGGTGACAATGACAATGACAATGACATGAAGGCAAATAGGTATGGAGTACATGTTAGACCGAACTGGAACTGGAACTGGAACTGGAACTGGTCCCACGCAGCCCAACCTGAACTAAATGCAACTCCGTGAGTGAATCTGCGATGCACATAAAATGGTGGGCTTTGACTGACCACAGAGTATCTCTGAAGAAAAGGAAACATGATGGTCATGGCACCATGGAATCTAAAGTGGAGGGGATTTGCATTTAAATGGTGAAGTGACAGATGGATTCGGTCTAGCTCTTCAATCAAACGATCGATGCAAATGCAAATCCAATCCGATTCAAAGATTTCTGACCTTTCTCAGCCGTCCGATTTCAAAAAGGACGATTTCATATTTCGATATATATATAAGAACTAGTGTATTTGATATTTGGATATACAAAACTCCTTAAATACAACCCCCCATTCTTCACAAATTTTCACATCTCATCTTATTATTTTTCATCTCTCATTCTCTCAATCTTAATCTCAATATTTTCATTATTCTCAAATTTAAATTTATTGTTAAAAAAAATTATAGTTGTAAATTTAATTCATTCTACAAATACGCAAACATAATTACGAAGTTCGGCACCTCCCGCAAGATTTTCCCACAACAATTGTGTAATATGCATATCACCATAACCTCACCCAAAATAAATATTTTATGAACAATTTGCAAATTTTCTTGTTCGGGAAGTGAAATCACCCACAAATGTATGCTATTGTTGGGCTGGATCTTTGTAATCAGTGTTCTAAATTGTTACATTCCGAAATTTTAAAACATGATTAAATGGATAAATCATGCTAACAAAATAGAAGTTTAAACCTTAATTAAGGTTCCCCTAAATAAATAAGTTAAATGTGAATCGAAACCGCGTTGAAATTTCGAGATTTTTGAGATTTTATAGGCTGAGTGCGGATGGGTTGACCCGCACTGCGGGTGGGTGCATCCGCACTCATGCAAACATGTGTTGATTTGAATTTTCTGAAAATTGACTAAGTACTGAGTGCGGGTGAGTGACCCGCACTGCGGATGGGTTCAGCCGCACTCATGAATTTTTGTGTTCACCTGAACTTTTCTGAAATTATTCTAAGTCCTCAGTGCGGATGGATTGACCCGCACTGCGGGTGGAATGCATCCGCAATAGGCTCGGACTTTTTCTGAAATTCTGTCAAAAAAATTCACCAAGTTCCCACTGCGTGTGAAGTGACCCGCACTGCGGGTGATTTCTGTGTTAAAATTTATGCTGAAAACTGACTAAGTGCTGAGTGCGGGTGAAGTGACCCGCACTGCGGGTGGAGGACCCGCACCGACAAGGATTTTTGCACTGGAAAGTGCTGGAAGGACCTACAAACTGCCGAGTGCGTCCGCACTCAGATCCAGTGCGGGTGAGTGATCCGCACTGGGTGATTCCAATGGCTTATTTGCATAATTCCTGCTCTCTCTCTCTCTCCCACTTCATTCATTTACCATTTTAAGTGAAATTTCTGCCAAGAGAGAAGAAAAAGAGCGAGAGAGTTTTCCGTTCCTCTCAAACCCTCGATTGTTGCGAGAAATCAACTTTGGAACCGAGTAAGCAGCTGAGGATCTCTCCCAGCTCTCCTATTTGGTATTTCTTTCTCTTTCTATTTCTCTCGAAAAACTCAGATTTCTCGATTTCTCATATTTTCGTTTTAAACTCGAGATTTGTGTTCGAATTGCTCGAGGACTAGTTCCTCTACACTCCTTGCTAGTTTATTTGCCAATCTTTTCCCGATTTTCCTTCCAATTTGTGAAATCTGATTTCTAGGGTTTCGTGCCAAAACTGAAAGTTGGCATAATAGTGATTTGATTTGTTTAACCCGACCAATTAGACTTGTAATCGGTAGGGTTACTTCCTGATCTTGAATTTTTAGAACGCTTAACGGTTAATTTGAGGTTTTGACCAAATTAGGGTTTAACCAATCGGTAAATTAAATTGGACCGAGAACCAAAGTAGTGAAACGGTGCATGAATGGTAACCTAAGTGGAATTGTGAAGGGTTTAAAGGACCCAGAAGTA
Organism: Carex pumila; assembly: GCA_033356055.1. Classification (NCBI taxonomy): domain Eukaryota; kingdom Viridiplantae; phylum Streptophyta; class Magnoliopsida; order Poales; family Cyperaceae; genus Carex; species Carex pumila. The sequence goes on along the minus strand of JARJHM010001028.1, from coordinate 16,731 downwards.
AATTGTGTGAGTTTTAAAGGTTTTAAGTAAGAAAGAAAGAACCGAAAAGAACCGATACCAAAGCATAAGAATTGAATTAGGACTGTATGAACCATTGGTAAACTAAAAGTAAACGTATAGACCACTGAACCCGAATTATACCAAGTATATGTATAATATAGGTGTAGGCTCGGTCGAGCAAGACTTAACGAGGCAATTCGAGACGCCTGATCCGTAACTAAGTGGTACGCTCGTCATAATAAGGTGCGGGATTCTTGGACTTGTTTGATACTTTATTTTCAAGAATTAAACTGTTTATTCATTTGTCATGTTGAATATCATTGATTGCATCATTGAATTGTGTAGAGCATTTGCATAGCCCAATCAAATTAAACTCGAATTGATCTGAATTGAATGATTTGCATGCTGGTATGGTTATAGGTTATGTTGATCTATTGTGATCTGATCTTGATTGAAAGTCACCACGAACTAAATGATTTGATATGTATGTGAATGGATTTACGAAGTTAAGCACTTGGATCCAATGAATTTGCCAAGTCGGGCTGTATGCTGGCTTGGATTTCCAAGATCCTAAATGGCCTTAGGTGAACGGCCCTCGATATTCCCAGTACCGGTTGGGACGAGGGAGGGTGATTATGTTATGAGATGTGTGGATTGGAAATCGTGGGTGACATGTGTAACGTCTGTGGCTCTGTGGCATTCTCCTACGTGTTAATGCATTTGAACGCTCAATTGAATATTACGACTATTGGAAATGATTCCAAAGAGGATTTTCTTTATATGACTTGAACCAGACCGTAATAACTGTTAAGCCAAGCGATTACAGATGGGTGTCAGATAAAGGGTCCAGCTTGGTTGGCCATCTGTAGGCGTCTGTAACCCTACAGATGTGGGTTTGATAACGGTTCAGCTCGAATGAACATCTGTGGTTGCTACCAGTCCTAATGAATTGAGTTAGGAATCGAGTTAAGCCAAATATATGTTGTGTTTTGAAATTCATCTTAGAAATTCCATAAACTGTGTTGCAGGTTGATTAAACTGTTGTCGAGCATTGGCATTCTGTTATTTATGATTATTTAAATATATCTATTTCCATTGTTATTGTTTGGGTTTCATTGTTGAATATAGAGTTTGATTGCAAGTCCAATAATCTAAACTGTGGCAAATTTCGCACTGAGAATTTATTCTCACCCCCTCTTCCCGATTATTTTCAGGTTTATTATTACGCAGAGACAAGAAATGAGGATATTGGTAATGCATATAAAAGATCCACTGCCTTGCGTGTATACGTGACGCTTGAATAAATACACGCGGCAGGCTGTCGCACCCGTGGATTTGGGGTGTGACATAAATAGCGCGCTATAGTGTTTTTGGACCCTAAACACTAAGCTATGGCATAATAACGCGCTATCTGAGCTACGAACGCTATAGAGGTAATAGTGGTCCGCTATAGCGCATAGCGTGTAGCGCAAATAGCACCCGCTATGTAATATTTACTGTTTTTTTTTCAATTTATATGAGCTTTAAATAAAGACCCAGATTGGATTTTAACTGTTATTTTTTTTTGCAATTGACATACTAAGGTTTATATTAAACTAGTAAATATTTAATGAGAGATCCATCAAATGAACTCAAAATAAGAAAACTATAACGCGCTATGCAGCATGAGCTTTTTTTCTTTTCTTTTCAATTTATATGGGTTTTAAATAAAGACTTATATTGAATATATTAAGATATTTCTTGAAGTAACAAAATGATACTTATTATACAGTAGTTTAAATATTTTGAATATATTAAGATAGTTAATTATGCCATGATGTCTAGATTATTTTGAAATTTAAATAGAAAAAAGATAGATTATGTCATGATGCTGAATATATTTTGAATAATAAAATATTCATAGTTTATAATATTAGTATTACTATGGATATTTTGAGTCACAATTTGAACTTTGTATTGGTTCAATATGAATATTATAATTTTTTAATCAATTTGATATTATTTATTGTTCTATGAGACTTAGATAATGTTGATGTTTAGTACAAATATATGATATAATTTTTATAAAAAAAATAAGAAACTGCTATGTAGCATAGCTTTCGCTACAGCGACGTTATTCGCTATAGCTTTTTTTGTAGACTTCCCCTTATGACACGATAAATGTTATTTAGAACCTTGTTTGTAACAATTTTTAAATTATATTGTATGAATATAATTACGGGTGTCTCATCTGATGTGACACAAATATATGAGGGCACATAAATTTTTTGAAAAAATTACGATGATGACTTTTAACTTTTTATAGATACTTATTTTCTAGTTTCTTAAAAGTTTTCATTTTCTTACAATAGATCAGAATACACACTTTAAACAAAAATTTATGCATGCATATTTTTTTATTATGTAATATGATATTAAAAATTGACGAATTTATGAAAAAAGAAAAAGTACATGCTTTGAGATCGATAATCTGCATGGATACGTGGAGTTATAGGTATCGTGGCGTCGGGAGCGTTCAAAATTTTAATTATGTACATTGAAATTTAATTGGTTTATATAATTTATGAGTGTGAGGACTTAGAGTTGAAATCACATCTACAACTTATTATGTTTTTTTAAATTGCAGCCACTTATATTATGATTTTCTAATATTGTCTATGGAGCCTGACATTATAAAGTCAAATTACTTAAATAATAATAAGATACGTTAATTTTTGATATATATCGAAAAGGAATACTATTAAGCATCATGTGAATAAGTATTCAACGGATATTAGTATTTGATGGGTACAAGTGAATTAATTTTTTTTTCTACATAGAGGATGAGAGGTGGCATTAATAGTTTATGACCGAACCAAACAATATACAATACACGTGTATTTATTATTGACATTAATAGCATTATCGTTCAGTTTAATAACTTTATCATTCAGCTTCTTTAAAAAACACAGTGAAACTTGAAAAAAAAAAAAAACACAGTGATAATTTCATTTTAATGATAATGATAATGTTGTAAATTAAGGTACCGTAGAAACATTTTCATTGTTAGCTAGGTTGTACTATGAAAAAAATTCATAAAACACACAGAAATGATATAACTCCTTAATTTAGCCCTTATTGCAAGACAAGTTTTATGATTACTTAAATTGTGACACTGTTAATTAGACTTCTCCATGAAATTATGATAAGGCTGCAATCAAATTGATAATCACAAAAAATGATACACCTTTCTTAATTGTTATTTTTCTTAAAAGATATATGATTAATTTAGTATTTATTAGTACTTGAATTTTAGTTTAAATAAATTTTAATTTATATTTTATTGGTTTAAAAAGAAAAGAAAAAAACAGAAACAAAAAAAGAAAAAAGCAAAAAAAAAAAAAACAGAAAAAGGAAAAAGAAAAAAAAAAGCAAAAAAAAAAAAAAAACCAATCCTGACCGGACAAGTACCCACCTGAACCAACTCGCAGACCTTGACCGAACAACTCTTGGACTCGAACCCGGACCATGCAACCCGCGGACCCGTTCTACCCGGAGGATTGAGCCGAACCAAATAAGAGTTTTTGAAAATAAACCTGTGCTACCCTACCTGACCTATCCGCCTACCCGAGAAACCCATGCTTATGCCATCCTCCCTCCTGCCCGGGTTTGACTCGTACTCGCCCTGCCCGGCCTATTTTCAATACACTAATAAGAACCAACCAAGTTGGCCCCTAGGACGCGACGATCACGATTACATAGTTTTCATCAGATTTGGAGGATAAATGGATAATATAATATAATATATATATATTTTATTAATGTTAATGTTGTATGGAGGGAGTCAGACGAAGACATGTTCGAATGGTTAATCTATCTTTTGACTTTCAAATCAATCTTATTATATATATTCTCATCAAATTTGACTTATCTCAACATATATATATATATATATACAGAGAGAGTAAGGCTTGGGTGCTATGAATAGCATAGAGGGCTACAGTGCTACGGCTCAATATTCGAGTTTTCAAAATTCTAACGGTCGATCTGAACTATTTATCTTGTTCTCCATATTAATATGTGTTTGGAGACCAAATTTTAGATTTTTTGAAATTTTTTTACTATTCTTTTAGATAGGTAGAAAATCACTTGATCTAAAACATTCTGCACCATTCAGATATTTGATTTTCTACCTATCTAAAAAAATAGTAAAAAATTTTCAAAAAAATGTAAAATTTGGTCTCCAAGCACATATTAATATGGAGAACAGGATGAATGGTTCGGATCGACCGTTAGAATTTTGAAAAGTCGAATATTGAACCGTAGCACGGGAGGCCTCTTAGCTACCCATAACACCGTAGCCAAGTCCATATATATATATATATATATATCCTAATCAACTTCTTATTCTTTTGTTTATAGGAATCACTACGGTAGGATCAAAAACCCCATCTTATCCTCCAACTCAACAAAATACCGAAACAAATTGGAACTGTTCCATTTTAGTGGTAGAGCACGTCTCTGATAATTATGTCGTTGTACCTAGACTGTGAGGGCTCTTAGTCACATAAATAGTTCAATGTGCTCATCATCATCACCTAATAAAAAATGGATTCACTCCATATTTATTCTGCATGTAGGGTTCACCATCATAAAATAGAAAGAAATTATTATCTGATATCTTAATTTTTTGTTTTCAAACGAATTAATTTTAATTATGACTTGAACTATGAAATGAGATTTAAAATACAAAAAGTATATAAGTAAGATGGAGTAAACAATTTAATTCATATTAAAAAAGTTTGCTTCATTTGATAGGTCTAGGTCTAGAAGATTTAAAAATTGAAATTGATTAGAAGAGTTTGGTGGTATTATTGTTAATTTAAAAATTGAAAATCCAGAGTGGTAAATGCTAATGATTAGGAAGACTCTGTGGCTTAACTGTTGAGACATAATGGTCCAAAAGTTGGGTGCAAATCATACCTTATCTTTTGAATTGACATCTCTCTCTCATGACTCATGCATGCCTATTGTCTCATTCAATTATATATATCTATATATCTATATGAGGAGGGATCGGATTACACCACTATTTTGGTGACATGGTGTGACAATGTTCATTTTTGAAATTTCAAAATCCAAATAGTCGATCCAAATCGTTCAATATGATGAATATATTAAGAGTAACTTGGAAATCAAATTTTACATTTTTCTGAATTTTTTTACTATTTATTAAGTATTTAACAAAATCGCTATATTCAGATCGTTGAATTTTTGAACCCCTCTAAATAAACCAAAAAAAAATTCAGAAAAATGTAAAATTTGATCTGTAAGCACATTTTAACATATCTATCAAGTTGAACGGTTTGGATCGACTGTTTGGACTTTAAAAATGAACGGTGTCATTCCATATCACCAAAAAATGTGTCATTTGATCCCTCCTCTATCTATATATTCTCTATAAAATGAAGGGGCTGCTTTCAGTTTCAGACCATCTACCAATAAGTTATAATTTTCTATCTAAAATTTCAATATTACTAGTAAAATTTACAGTTTGAAGTAAAAAAAACCAAATTAGTTGGGATTTCTATGTTATATAATAATAAGAAATCAGGTAATTTTTTTTTTTATAAATATTGATGTATGATTTGATGGTTATTAATTGTAGGGTTTAGGTATGTTAAATATGAAAAAGAAGAGGTAGCACAACTGACTAGAAAAAAATTATAGAGTTGTTATACTTAAAAGTTAAAAGTTTGATTTTCCTTCATGACTTGGTAACTTCTATGAAGATTTAAAAAAAAAAAAATCTCAAACACATACTTTCCTTTAAAAAAAAGTATTTAAAATTACAAATAGATCTTTGAGAAAGTGATTGGATCTTATTTCAGATCACGTACGGTCGCCTTCACTTCACTTCAGTTTCAGTATGTATAACGAATGAAGCTGTCAGTATGTATAACGAATGAAGCTGTTAATTAAATTATTAGAGTAGAGGGATGTGAACGCAAATTAATGATGCAGTTAGCTAGGCAGGTTGAAGTAGAGTATTAATAATATCCGGGTCGGGTATATCCAACCATATCTGTCTGTGCCTGTCACCTGGGGTACCCATGCCTGAGCTCAGGTATGGGTCGGGTACTCGGGTACTCGGGTACGGGCAAAAACCAGACCAAACCTGTATTTTTGGACCAATATCTGACCATACCCTACCCGATCATATCCATACCCGATCATACCCGTACCCGATACCCGACCACTGTTCATTGCAATTCAAAATTCAAAATTTTGATTTTTCCCTCCCACCCGGTGCCATCCCATCCGGACCCAACCGGCCAGACCCACCCGGACCGGACCGATCGGATGGGATGTTTTTTTTTTCTGCTATTCTTTAAAATTTTAAATTTTATCCATCCAATCAAAATTTCTTTAAATACTCCTCTTCCTCCCTTCATTTTCACATCTCCATCTCAATTCTCATTCTCTCATTCTCTTAATCTAAATTTCTATTATTCTCAAATTTTAAATTTATTGTTAAAAAAATATATAGTTGTACATTTAATTCCTTGTACAAATACGCAAGCGGAATTACAAAGGTATCAAAATTACGAAATTCGGGACCTTCCACCAGATTTTTTCCGCGAGATTTAAAGGTTATATTTATTTCATGTTAGATTAATTTATTTTTGTAGAGTAAATGTAGTTTATGTAGATTTATTGGATGTTAAGTAATTAGATATTTAGATTTGTTAGATTTATTTTATGTTAGATTTGTTAAGTAATTAGATTTATTTAGTTTTTGTTAGATTTGTTAGATGTAAAGTAATTAAATTTCTTTTGATGCTAGATTTTATTTTTTGAAATTCGGATTTATTTTTCATAGGTTTAAAAAGTAGGTTATATTTATTTTTGAAAATATGTGAAGTAATTATATTTGTTTTGAATAGGTTAGATTTTCTTTTGAAAATGTTAGATTTATTTTGAATAGGTTAGATTTAATTTTTTTTTTCCTGTTATTCTTTAAAATTTTAAATTTTATCCCTCCAATCATAATTTCTTTAAATACCCCTCTTCCTACCTTCATTTTCACATCTTCATCTCAATTCTCATTCTCTCATTCTCTTAATTTAAATTTCTATTATTCTCAAATTTTAAATTGATTGTTAAAAAAATATATAGTTGTACATTTAATTCCTTGTACAAATACGCAAACGGAAATACAAAGGTATAAAAATTACGAAATTCGGGACCTTCCGCAAGATTTTCCCCGAGATTTAAAGGCTATATTTATTTCATGTTAGATTAATTTATTTTTGTAGAGTAAATGTAGTTTATGTAGATTTATTGGATGTTAAGTAATTAGATGTTTAGATTTGTTAGATTTATTTTATGTTAGATTTGTTAAGTAATTAGATTTATTTAGTTTTTGTTAGATTTGTTAGATGTAAAGTAATTAAATTTGTTTTGATGCTAGATTTTATTTTTGAAATTCGAATTTATTTTTCATAGGTTTAAAAAATAGGTTATATTTATTTTTGAAAATATGTGAAGTAATTAGATTTGTTTTTAATAGGTTAGATTTTTTTTTGAAAATGTTAGATTTATTTTGAATAGGTTAGATTTAATTTTTGTTTTTTTGTTTCTGTTTTCTTATTTCTGTTTTTTAGATTTATTTTTGTAAATGTTAGATTTATTTTGAATAGGTTAGATTTATTTTTGAAAATGTTAGATTTATTTTGAATAGGTTAGATTTAATTTCTGTTTTTTAATTTATGTTTTGTTGTTTCTATTTTATATTTCTGTTTTTTTATTTCTATTTTTTAGATTTATTTCTGTAAATGTTAGATTTATTTTGAATAGGTTAGATTTATTTTTAAAAATGTTAGAATTATTTTGAATATGTTAGATTTATTTTGAAAAATGTTAGATTTATTTTGAGTAGGTTAGATTTAATTTCTGTTTTTTTTTGTTTCTGTTTTTTTATTTCTGTTTTTTTTATTTCTGTTTTTTAGATTTATTTTTGTAAATGTTAGATTTATTTTGAATAGGTTAGATTTAATTTTAAAAATGTTAGATTTGTTTTGCATATGTTAGATTTTTTTTTTAAATCTTAGATTTATTTTAAATAGGTTAGATTTAATTTCTGTTTTTTTGTTTCTGTTTTTTAGTTTCTGTTTTTTAATTTCTGTTTTTTTTCTGTTTTTTTATTTCTGTTTTTTAGATTTATTTTTTGTAAATGTTAGATTTATTTTGAATAGGTTAGATTTATTTTTGAAAATATTATATTTATTTTGAATAGGTTAGATTTATTTTTAAAAATGTTAGAATTATTTTGAATAGGTTAGATTTATTTTTGAAAATGTTAGATTTATTTTGAATAGGTTAGATTTAATTTCTGTTTTTTAATTTATGTTTTTTTGTTTCTTTTTTTTATTTCTGTTTTTTAGATTTATTTTTGTAAATGTTAGATTTATTTTGAATAGGTTAGATTTAATTTTGAAAATGTTAGATTTGTTTTGAATATGTTAGATTTAATTTCTGTTTGTTAGATTTATTTTTGTAAATGTTATATTTATTTTGTATAGGTTAGATTTATTTTTAAAAATGTTAGAATTATTTTGAATAGGTTAGAACTTTTTTGAAAATGTTAGATTTATTTTGAATAGGTTAGATTTAATTTCTGTTTTTTTGTTTCTGTTTTTTATTTCTGTTTTTTAATTTTTATTTTTTAATTTCTGTTTTTAAATTTCTATTTTTTGTTTGTTTTTTTATTTCTGTTTTTTTTATTTCTACTTTTTAAGATTTATTTTTGTAAATGTTAGATTTATTTTGAATATTTTAGATTTATTTTTAAAAATGTTAGAATTATTTTGAATAGGTCAGATTTATTTTTTAAAATGTTAGATTTATTTTGAATAGGTTAGATTTAATTTCTGTTTTTTAATTTCTGTTTTTTTGTTTCTGTTTTTTTATTTCTGATTTTTTATTTCTGTTTTTTTATTTCTGTTTTTTATTTCTGTGTTTTTTAATTTCTGTTTTTTATTTAAAATTAAACACTCTTTCTTCTATACCCATTTATTCATTACATCTATTATTTAATTATTTTAAAAGTTAAATTGACAAATTTACCCCTTCTTTTCAAATGGAGATGTTCTTTAAAAGTTGAGATTGGATTGAATTGAATAAGAAAAAAACTATACCGTGGGAAATCCAAATATAACACTACTGAAGTAACTCAACGGAAAAACAAATTCTACCATTTTCGGCAATAATTCTCATTGCATTAGGTTGCCTCTTTTTTCCTTTTTGTTTGATAGTTATTATGTTGACCTGATCTAAGGATACTCGCTCTCTAAGGTCAATTGAACTTCTTTATCAAATTTCTTATAAAGGCTATGTAATTTCTTCCAAAAACATAGTCCATTTCATCGAAAATTAATTTTTTCTTCTCTTTTGTCAGGTCCCTAACCTGAGTTTGATAATCAAAGTGTAATTTGAACAAATATTCAAAGAATTGAATCAATTTCGAAGAAAATTTAAGAACCCAGAAAAGTACGACATACAAAAATGAATAGGTAGAAACCACAAAATTTTTATTCAATAATGTGATCCAACTGGTTACAATGATTATCTATTTGTAGGCAAAACTGTTAAAGAACAAAAATTCGAATTCTATCAAATGGATCTTGAGAATCAATATTGTGCTGACATCTCAGCATCTATGTCAGTGTCCTTTGTTGATATTCTGTTCTGACAAAGTGGGACCTAACTCTAAATATGCTTCTTTGTATCACTACGATTTACTGCTCAAATGATCAATTAGAGTTAATTTCTAGTGCAACTGTACTAGCAGCTATCATCTTTTGCCAAATACCGAGACCTTCAGTTTGCATGATCAAAGCGAATGAGTTTAGGCAAAAAAAGATGAAGAGTCTCTTCACTTTTTTCTTCTGTTCAATTCAACCTTGCCTCAAAAGGACATCTCCATTTGAAAAGAAGGGGTATATTTGTCTATTTAACTTTTAAAATAACTAAATAATAGATTTAATGAATAAATGGGTATAGAAGAAAGAATGTTTAATTTATATGGGTATATTGGATATTAAGATGTTTTGATGGGGAAATTGACTATTTTGAAATTTTTGATGGGTACACCAGAAATTTTCCCAAACAAATATTACCTGCTCTATCAGTAAATAAATAATTATGTTAATTATTTTATCTTTTAACTATCTATCTTTTTTTGAAATTATGTTAATTATTATTTCTTCTAACCGTTTTTGTAAGCTGCTATAGATACGAAGCACACGATCACACTCAGACGGAGAGAAAGAAAGACACTCAGGCAAAGATAAAGGAAGATAAAAAAGAAAAAGGTCATTTTTTATAATTAATTTGTAATTATTTATGTTGTTATTTGTACCAATCAAAACTAAAAATAGATTAATTACATATATTGTTTAGACTAAAAATAGTTTATTTTTTATTTTAATTTTAATTTGTAATATAATTAATTAGTTCATTTCAACTGGTTCAGGATTTTGTCCAAATAATTTAGAATTTTTTCGAACATTCCAAAATGGTTTAGAATATTTTATAAAATTCGAAAATAGTTAAGGATATTGCAAAATGGTGCAGAATAAGTTAGGAATATTCAAAATGGGCTAGAATAATTTAGGAAATTATAAAATAATGTAGAATAATTTTCATAGGTCCGGACAATTTTTAATTACTTATATGTTGTTATTTTTTGAATTGTCAGACCAATTGAAACTAAAAATGGATAGAACTATTTGTGTGAAGATTTATATTGGAGGAGAAATCCAATACAATAATGATGGGGTATTTTACAGTACCCGAGCTAAATACTCATTACCACTAACCGTGAACCACAACTTTGATTATCTTCGAAATGAGATTTATAAATTGGTTGGGTATAATGTAGTCAAGCAAATCTGGAAATCCAAGCCAGATTTAATATGTCCACCGATGGGGGTTGTGACTATCAGTTAATACCTGTAATAAACCAACAATCTTTCGAAATGATTTTAGGAATTGTGTCGTCATTTTCACAAATGTTACCGATTCTGGAGTTATATGTAGAATTAGAACCGAACTACACCAATCAGATTCCTGAACCTCGATCCCGACCTAGTACCAGTCGGAATCCTATGGATCCCGACCCAATACCAGTTAGATCCCGACTTAGTACCGGTCGGCACTCTGTGGATATACCATTGAGACCCCGACCCAGTATCGGTAGCAACTCTGTGGATCTACCAGTTAGATCCCGACACAGTACAAGTCGAAACTCTGTGGATGTACCAAGCACATCCCGACCCAGTACCAGTCGGGTCCGTAGAAAGGTATGTGATTATTCGCGTGTCCCTGTAGATGCAATTGATTCTGACAGTTTGGAGAGTGGAGATGAGATGCTCTCAGGTGAGTCATCGGGTTCGGATGATGATATTGAACCGCCCAGCCAGTCACCTTCACAGTACCGTCAAACACATACCCGTCAAGCACAGTACCCGATAACTGGTCGGTAAAGTATGACACATCCGGTTGATAGTTTCAATGACATATCCGGTATTCGGCCTGCGGATGTCGATTTTTTTGGCAGCTCAAAAAAAACATTCGATAATCCATTGGCTAAGGGTGTAGTTTATGAGTCTAAAACGGCTCTAAGGATAGCAATCAATGAGTTCCATCTCGATAAGAATTGTGAGTGCGAGGTCCTTAGAAGTGAACCTAGACGTTACGAGGTGGTGTGCAGAGATAAATTCTGTACTCCCCGTTATTGGGACCCCCGTAATGGGCAAACCCCACAAACAGCTTACGTCCTCTAAGGTAACTATAATTTATCAAATAAAAAATATAAATTTCTTCATTTTAATTATCAGTAAATTACCACGAAGAACAGATTCATTTAAATTAGTTTTGAAGTTAATACCTGTCATCTCTCTGAAGGGAAGATGAAAGGTGTGTGTCTCAGGACGCCACCGCTCCACAAGTCCGTGTATGAGCGCCGCATCAATTTTTTTGTGAGGCATGTTTGCGATCTGGTATAAACCCAATCGAATTAAGAATGGGGCGTATGCAAGGTGGTATGCAGTCTGACAACGGTAGTGCTTCACATTTATAACCTCTTTCTTCTACATTACCGAAAATAAAAATTAGAAATTAAAATAAGACTATATTTCTGAACAAGTCAAAAAAAAAAAATAACTAATTGCTTACCTCCTCGGAAGCCTGACACACTCTGTGACTGCTGTGCGGTATCCACAACAAATCACTAAAAGTACCCCGCGCCATATCCACTTCATCATTGATTTCAACTGCCATGCTACAAAATTAATTCAAAGTTAATTCATTATTTTCAAAAAATTTAAACTAATCAAAACCGTTTTGCATGTTTCTAATTATTTCTAAACCAATTTAGATTACCTAAATCATTCTAAACCGTTTCATAACCAATTTGCAGTTTTCTAAATTATTCGGACAACAATTTCACATTGTCTTAATTAAAATTCACAATTTTTGAACTTTCTAATTATTCAGACATTATTTTGGAGTTTTCAACATTATTCTTAACCATTTTAGAATTTTACAAATTACTCTAAACTATTTTGGAACTTTCTACGCTATTCTAGACTATTTTGGAAGTTTCTAAATTATTCAGGCATTATCTTAAAATTTTCTAAATTATTATACACTATTTTAGAACTTCCTAAATTATTTTTTAACATTTTAGAATTTTACAAATTACTCTAAACCATTTTTTAACTTTCTAAATTATTCTGGCATCATTTTAATTATTTCTAAAATATTCTACATTACTTTGAAACTTTCTAAATCATTTTTCACAATTTTAGAATTTTACAAATTACTCTAAACCATTTTGGAATTTTACAAGTTACTCTAAATATTTTTTCAATTTCACTTCATGGTACATAGACATGCATCGGAATCTGAACCATTTTTCAATTTTACAAATTACTTTAAATTATTATATACTATTTTACAATTTTCTAAACCTTTTTGGAACTTTCTAAACTAATTTGTAGCAATTCCAAATTATCAAAATTATTTTGATAATAATCTATACTGTTTTCAAATTTTCTAAATTATTAGGAAAACAATATAAATTATTATTATTGAACTAATAATCTCAATCTAAATAATATTATAAATTCTAAACAATATGAACAATATTTCAAATATTACTTTGCGGTACAAAGGCATGCATTACCATATCAGACATGTATATTTGTCTTATTCACGGCTCTAAAAAATTATTTTCGTTATTTCCAAATAACTATTCTAATAATTTTCCAAATAAATATTCCAAATAACTATTCTAATAATTTTCCAAATAAATATTTCAAATATTTCCAAACAATCTAAATAATATTTCAAAAATATCGTCACAATCTAATAAATACTATAAACTATTTTAATACGAAATAAATAAATAAATAAATAAAAAAAACTGATGCTGCTTCTCTGCCTTGCCTGCCTCTGCTTCTCTGCCTTGCCTGCCTCTGCTTCTCTTCCTCGCAGCCAAACCCACCCAAAAATCCTCAAACCAATATATAAAACAGATTCACACGTCTACAGTCCACACCAAGCCACGCGGAGCCCCCAAGCCGCCACGTGTCCACGCCCCAGCCCGACCCCCACTCTCCTTCCGGTTATCCAATAACCGGGTCCAGGTTAAGTTCGGTTAACCACTAACCGGGTCCAGGTTAGAGTTCAGTTAACCATTAACCGGTATTAGCTTTCCGGTTAACACATAACCGGGTATTTTGAATGGATCCGGGTTTTGGGGTACAGGAAAGGTTAGCTGGTTTCCGGTTAGCCACTAACGGGGTTGGATAATTTTGAAAATAAAGTATAAAACTGGTTATAATCCGTAATTTATTATTAATTCTAGATATTTATAAAAAATTCTGGAAGTAATTTGATTTGTTTTGAATAGGTTAGATTTTATTTTTGAAATTCGGATTTATTTTTAATAGGTTAAATAAAGATGTTAGATTTTTTTTCTTTTGAATATGTGAAGTAATTTGATTTGTTTTGAATAGGTTAGATTTTATTTTTGAAATTCGAATTTATTTTTAATAGGTTAAATAAAGATGTTAGATTTTTTTTTTTGAACATGTGAAGTAATTTGATTTGTTTTGAATAGGTTAGATTTTATTTTTGAAATTCGGATTTATTTTTAATAGGTTAAATAAAGATGTTAGATTTTTTTTTTTTGAATATGTGAAGTAATTAGACTTGTTTTGAATAGGTTAGATTTTATTTTTGAAATTCGGATTTATTTTTAATAGGTTATATAAAGATGTTAGATTTTTTTTTTCTTTTCAATATGTGAAGTAATTTGATTTGTTTTGAATAGGTTAGATTTTATTTTTGAAATTCGGATTCATTTTTAATAGGTTAAATAAAGATGTTAGATTTTTTTTTTTTTTTGAATATGTGAAGTAATTTGATTTGTTTTGAATAGGTTAGATTTTATTTTTGAAATTCGGATTTATTTTTAGTAGGTTAAATAAAGATGTTAGATTTTTTTTTTTTGAATATGTGAAGTAATTAGACTTGTTTTGAATAGGTTAGATTTTATTTTTGAAATTCGGATTTATTTTTAATAGGTTAAATAAAGATGTTAGATTTTTTTTTCTTTTGAATATGTGAAGTAATTTGATTTGTTTTGAATAGGTTAGATTTTATTTTTGAAATTCGGATTTATTTTTAATAGGTTAAATAAAGATGTTAGATTTATTTTTTGAACATGTGAAGTAATTTGATTTGTTTTGAATAGGTTAGATTTTATTTTTGAAATTCGGATTTATTTTTAATAGGTTAAATAAAGATGTTAGATTTTTTATTTTTTTGAATATGTGAAGTAATTTGATTTGTTTTGAATAGGTTAGATTTTATTTTTGAAATTCGGATTTATTTTTAATAGGTTAAATAAAGATGTTAGATTTTTTTTTTCTTTTGAATATGTGAAGTAATTTGATTTGTTTTGAATAGGTCAGATTTTATTTTTGAAATTCGGATTTATTTTTAATAGGTTAAATAAAGATGTTAGATTTTTTTTTCTTTTGAATATGTGAAGTAATTTGATTTGTTTTGAATAGGTTAGATTTTATTTTTGAAATTCGGATTTATTTTTAATAGGTTAAATAAAGATGTTAGATTTTTTTTTTTGAAGATGTGAAGTAATTAGACTTGTTTTGAATAGGTTAGATTTTATTTTTGAAATTCGGATTTATTTTTAATAGGTTAAATAAAGATGTTAGATTTATTTTTTTGAACATGTGAAGTAATTTGATTTGTTTTGAATAGATTAGATTTTATTTTTAAAATTCTTATTTATTTTTAATAGGTTAAATAAAGATGTTAGATTTATTTTTTTGAACATGTGAAGTAATTTGATTTGTTTTGAATAGATTAGATTTTATTTTTGAAATTAAATTCGGTTTTTTAAATTTCTGTTTTATTAATTATGTTTTTTTTAATTCTGTTTTTTTCTGTTTTTTTTTTCTATTTTTTATTACTGTTTTTGAAATTCTGTTTTTATATATGTTTTATTAATTCTGTTTTTTTTATTTCTGTTTTTTTATAATTTTTTTTTATTTCTGTTTTTAAATTCTGTTTTTTAATTTCTGTTTTATTAATTCTGTTTTTTTTTCTGTTTTTTTATTTCTGTTTTTATTTCTGCTTTTAAATTCTGTTTATTAATTTCTGTTTTATTAATTCTGTTTTTTTTTCTGTCTTTAAATTCTGTATTTTTTTTCTGTTTTATTAATTCTGTTTTTTTTCTGTTTATTTTATTTCTGGTTTTTATTTCTATTTTTTAATTTCTTTGTTAAGTAATTTACATTTATTTTTTTGAATAGGTTTAAAAAACCGAATTTTTTATTAATATCCACATTTAATATAAAATTTCAAAAAATAACCGCATGGCCGATTTTTTTCGAAATGTACCCATTCTGGAAATTTTTTTTCCGGAACCAAGCTCTATATCCGGAAAAATTTTATCCGGAAACTCCCTAACCCCGGAAATTTTTTTTCCGGAAACACGCTAAAACCAGAAAAAAATTTTCCGGAAACGTCCCACATCCGGAAAAAAATTTTCCGGAACCGGGGCTGCGGTATAAACTCGGCCCACCACTGGAAGAAGGAAATCAGCGGAGCCGTCCCTTTCAGCACTGTTTAAGAGGTAATTTTCATTTATTTATTTAAATATTAAAATCTAGATAGTTTAGAATAATATCCCAAAAAATTAGAAATTTAGAAATTGTGTAGAATAATGTCCAAAAAAATTAGAAATTTAGAAAATTGTGTAGAATAATGTCCAAAAAATTAGAAATTTAGAAAATTGTGTAAAATAATGTCCCAAAAAATTAGAAATTTAGAAAATTTTGTAGAATAATATAGGAAATACCGAATAGTCTACAATAATTTAGAGAATACCAAAATGGTTTAGAATAATTTAGAAAATACCAAAATAGTCTAGAATTGTTTAGAAAATACCAAAATAGTCTAGAATTGTTTAGAAATTATCAAAATGGTGTAAAACAATTTAAAGAATACCAAAATAGTGTAGAATAATTTAGAAAATACCAAAATTGTTTAGAATAATTTAGAAAATACCGAAATAGTCTAGAATTGTTTAGAAATTACCAAAATGGTGTAGAACAATTTAAAAAATACCAAAATAGTCTAGAATAATTTAGA